>JBCNJP010012640.1:0-13521 GCA_039602395.1 Deinandra increscens subsp. villosa | reverse complement strand
TAATGTAATTAAGTTTTAATGGTTTTTACATTAGTTTTTAAGTTTATACAATAAAAGTGATTTTTTTTAACCTTACCCTTCATGTATTTATAACTTTGATCAAATGTATATATATATATTTTTTATGATTATCTTATTCTAATTTTTAAGGAAAATTGGAATTAAATAATCAAAGTTATTGGGTATTGGCGGATAATAATCCGAGTTTCAATATTGGCCTACAATAATCCCAATTATTTGGGTCTTGGAATTCATTGGGCCGCCGTTAATTTTTCACTAACTCCGTTAGTACTTGCTGACGTGGCAGGTGATGTGGCATCATTTTTGCTGACGTGGCAGGTGATGTGGCATCATACTTGCTGACGTGGCATGTGCCACGTCAGCACACAACTAACGGAGTTAGTGAAAAATTAACGGCGGCCCAATGAATTCCAAGACCCAAATAATTGGGATTATTATAGGCCAATATTGGAACTCGGATTATTATCCGCCAATACCCAATAACTTGGATTATTTAATTCCAATTTTCCAAATTTTAAACATTATATTAGCTACTTCGAAAAATATGCATCTAAACTTATGCTAGGAGTTAATTGATAATTTCTTTTTGTTAATACATAATTGACGGCTATAATGAAGTTAAGGGGAACAAAGAAATTAAAATAAAGAAATGTGGGGACGTAAAGCAATTAATTTTTTGACCAGCACCTTCTGCATATTTTCTTGTTTAATATTATTTTTAGAGTTAAATACGATTTGCGTCCCTGTGGTTTGACAATTTTAACCCTTTGAGTCCATTTTCCAAATTATTAACAAATATTGCCTCATGGTTGCTTTTCTTAACAAATCCTTCCCTGAGGTTTTCATTTCGTTACGATTTGAATCCATGAGACTAACAGAGTTAAATTTTTCAGTTAAGTGTTAAGGGTATTTTAGTCAATATATACATTAGGGACTACTTTTATAAATTAATAAAGCTATTAAAAAAGAGGGATTAATATTGTAATTTACTCAAAATAGTTAAATATCCCCCCCCCCCTCCTCCTCTCTCAACTTGCAGCTACCTCCATTGTCACCGTTCCATCACCCATGAAAGCTCCGGCGACCACCTCGTCGGAGTCAGTTTCCTCTTCCAGATCTGGTTCCGTACAGCAACAGGAAGCTCCAGCCGACCACCTCCCCTTATCGTGGCTCCGCCTCACCCATAACTCAGGCGACCACCACCATCTCCGCTCGTTCCGCCACCACCTTATAGCAACCACCATCACCTCTGCAAAACGATTTAGAATTTGGTTAGCAGATCTAACAAACATTCCACTAAAATAATTCATACCAGATCCCAACAAATTCACACATGGTGACTCCATGACTGCCAAAACAAAACCTGAAATTGCAAAATTACTTCTCGATGTTCTTCACATAAAACGCAGATACGAGTTCTTCAACGCGACAAAATTCACTACGACGCAATAAGAAATCAAATCATCATTCAAATTTTGCAGAGAAGATAAACAATCAGAAACTATCACCGATTCATCGAGATTAAATCGTTGAATTGTGTGTACCACGGAGAGCTCGCCAGAGCACCACGGAGAAAAATTAACCGTCGATTAAACACGAAAAAGCATAGAAACAGAGCAATAACAATTTATAGATCTTCGATTTTGAAAAAATAATCAACAACTAACAGAAAGAAATCGCTCACCTAAAAAAACTTTCCGAGCTCGGCCAGCCGTTCGACCGTTCGTCGCCGGAGATCGTCATTTTCCACTATGCTTACTGCTCCGATTAGAAGGGGCGGCGAAGGAGCGACGATCGGAGCCAGTCAGGGGGTAGTGGCCGGTGGCGGGGGAATGGCGGAGGGAGAGACAAAAGGTAGGAACGAAGAACGAAGAGGGAGGGGGGATAATTTCTTTTTTTTTTGGTTTTATTTTTAATAAAGTTACATAAACAACCCTAAAAATTGAGAGTTTGACAATTTATTTTTGAAATATTTACTGATTAGCCCCTAATATGTAAAAAAGACTTAAATGCCCTTTATTTAACAGAAAATTTTAACATCGTTAGTCCTTAGGACTCAAATGGCAAAAAAATTACAACCATGAGACTGGATTTGTTAATAATCTGAAAAATGGATTCATAGGGTTAAAATCAACAAATCACAGGGACTCAAATCGTATTTAACTCTTATTTTTAAATCTTAATTTCCAAATCCTAGCCAATAAATTATAAAACTCTAATGTTTATTGTAACCTATAAAATATTTTCACATTTTAAGATAAAAGGGAAAATGATTCAATTAAAAATTAGCTCTCATTTGACGGATTTTAGCCGTTAATTTGGATGAGATTTTAAAAAGTGACTAAAATTGTTAAGAAATTGAAAGTACAGGCCCTAAAATGTTATAATTTTTGAAATTGGACTAAAAGTGTTAAAATGTGCAAACCTTGAGGACCAAAAGCAAAGTTAACTCTTTATTGACTACATGTTGATTATGCAGGTTTATGTATAAGTAATTTATGCAACATTGTAGATGGATGAGGTGATGACGTGTATAATGTTATCTTGATAGGTGTAAACTTGTGTGCCCCGCGTTTTGTTCTCATTTTCTTATTGCTCTTCTCTTTGACTGTTTTATAGCCACACGCATACAATCAGATTTTGATGGAGAAACTGTTTCATAAACCTTAACGTTTGGCATCTTTTGGTGCTTTTTCTTTGCTATTATCTAAGATCCGATCGAGTAAAGAAAACGAATATACAAAAAATAAACAAAGATGTCACGTGACACCATCACAAATTGTCACGTGAACTATGAATGTTTCAGAACATGTAACGAGAGTTAGACAAGTAATATACTTTTATAATTTTATAATGTAACTGGTTACAAAAGCAGGAAGGCTACCTTCAATGAGCTTTCTTCCAATTTTATAAATAAGTTTGTCAAACTTGACAAGTAAGATATACCTATTTAACTTGACTCATAGTCGAATCATATAAGGTCAACTCCTATGACATGGTAGTAACACAATAGTGGTACACCATCTCACAACATCTGAAACCCTTTCCACCAAAGAATATGTTGCCCTCCACTCTTTGACTTATGCTTTCGAGTTAGACTACCAGTAACTGTAACGCTGGAGTGAATTATTCCCACAAACAGTCCTCAGCATTTAATATCAGCTTTTTATTTATCATTTCAAATCCTTCTCACAGACAGTTTTTAGCCTCAACGCTGCACTTTCTACAAACACACATTTATTTTCACATCATCATTTCGTTCCTATTTAATTTTAATTAAACAATAAATATTAAATATATTTTATAAATATTTAAAATTAACCAATATATATTAAATTTATTAAATAAATATTTAAGAATTAAACAAAAAATATTAAATATATTAAATATGTTTTTAAAATATATATTATAAAACTAGTCGTTTTTGCTTTTAGTGGCTATAATTCTATAATGGCTATATTTAACCCTATAAATATTAACTTTGGAGATGCAATTCATCAACCACTTAAAATATACTTGATATGCTCAAACAATTCCATAATCTTTTGATGTCAACACCTCCACGAGATGTGCTGGAACACTAAAATCATCTACATGCTGGAATACCTCCACCAGTTGTTCAACCTCCACCTTGCTCCAGTTCAACCTCCACCTCTGGCTCCCTACGTGGATGACCTTTGGGAGGATGAAGCCTTCTTGAATTAGGCATTTGATTACTGGTTACCTGAAAGCCCACCAGAAGAGTCACTTGAAGACAACTGGACGATGAATTCCGACTTAAAAAGGAAGAAGAACCAATGGCTATTTACTTATGATAATGATTGGGACAATGCAACTAGGTTGACTTGAGATGACTGAATTGAAGTTTGGTTTGTTCTCTAGGAGCTTGACCTGAAGACTTATGTTCCTGTGTGTTTGTGGATTACTGTATGGATTGTTGTGTGCTTGTTGGCGGACTTGGTGTTTATCGTAAGGTTTTCAAGTGAGAAATTGTTAGGGTTGAAGTCCTTGAGCTTAGGTGTTTAGAAGACCCATTGGGTTTGCATGTTCACAACTCCTAAAACCCTAATTGTTCTTTATATAGTCTTGTCTATGTATTGTAATTGTCATACCATGCTTAATAAAATATCCCTAGTTGCAGCATGTGAACTTAGGTCACACCGACCAAACCACGTAAAACTCTTTGTTCGTGTTTCTTTATTTGTGTGTGTTCGTTGTGAATACCCCGCAACGCCAATTAAACCTAACATGTAGTGGGCCTGTCTGGCCGATCCTTTTGTGGGTCGGACTATATCTTGATGAACCAAAAGATGAACCACATGGATGAACCTTAGGAGAAGCCATAAGATGATGAACCACAGGGATGAAACACAGGAGAAGCCATGAAAAGACCCGTCATAAAAAAGAGAGTGAGCCTCATTTTATTGGGGAACTAGTGGACTGGATTGGGTTGGACAATATCTGGGCCCGAGCCCATATAGTTAGCCAGAATAGGGCATACATCATCACTGCCATATAATAGCAAAGGAGAGGAGGTAGTGTGATACAAGGTGTTCGGTGGATATTTGATTAAAACAGTAATCAACATAACTTGATTGTATTAGACTAGATATATATATATATATATATATATATATATATATATATATATATATATATATATATGGGTAAGGTTCCTTGGAAAACTACTATTATTTGGAAAACTGGAAAACCAAAGGAAAGTTATATTAAATGAAGGCTATTTGGGTAATTTGACAATTTTTTTTTTTTTTTTTTTGGTTTCACATATATCCACATGATAACTTTTTAAAAAACAAACAAAAAAAGAAAAAAAAAGACAAAAAAACAAAAAAAAAAAGAGAAAAAAACGTTTTTTTTTTGTTCATCTTGTCCATCCGACTATGTTGCATATATGCAACATAGTATGTTGCATACGTTGCATATATGCAAAATAGTATGTTGCATATATGCAACATTGTATGTTTCACATGTTGCATATATGCAAAATAGTATGTTGCATATATGCAACATTGTATGTTTCATATGTTGCATATATGCAATATAAAAAACATACAATATTGCATATATGCAACATAGTCGGACGAACCCATAAAAAAAGAACGTTTTTTTTTTAGTTTTTTTTAGTTTTTTTTTTTAGTTTTTTTATTTTTTTTTAAGGTTGTAAGGTGGAAATTAGTTGGATAGACACGGAAATTTAAAAAAGAAAAAAAAAGGAGCACCAAAATGACCTAAATAGCCTTCATTTAATATATTTTTCCTTTGGTTTTCCAGTTTTCCAACTAAAACTTAGTTTTCCATTGAACTTAACCCTATATATATATATATATATATATATATATATATAGTGAAAAGTTCATTGTAGACACCTCCATAAGTGTAGACAGGTAGACACCTTTTTCACCATTAGATCTCTTGATCTAATGGTTATGATTAATTTCTTTTTTCTTTTTTTCCTTATTCTCATTGTTCAGAAAATTTCACATGTGAAAACACATGTGAAATAAAGTAATTTCACATGTGAAATAGGGTGTCTACCTGTCTACACTTATGGGGGTGTCTACAATGAACCTCACCCTATATTTATATATATATATATTGTAAATGTATATAGTTGAGGAGTACCGTTTGTAACTATTGTAATTATATATTGATTGTGAATGAATGAGAAAGGCTAGGAATTCAATCCTAACAGATTGTTAAGTTAATTAATTGTTGTTTTGTTTTATTTTTTACTTTTTAAGTACAAACTAACACGCACTATACACACCTCTTGTTTTGTTTTATTTTTTGCTTTTTAAGTACAAACTAGCACGCACTATACACACCTCTTGTTTTGTTTTATTTTTTACTTTTTAAGTACAAACTAACACGCACTATACACACCTCTTTACACTACTTCTAAATTTCACCTTCACCATATTTGAACATGTCTCCTTCAAAGAAGCAAAATACGTTGTTCATCGCATCCTAACATTTTATGAGGTATTGTGAAAACCTGATAAGGTCCTTTCTAAAAAAATACTATGTGTATTTTGAAATTCATGAACTGATACGACCATTTCGAAAAAATAATAGATTAGGTAGATAAAAAAGTCCAATTTCCTACCAATAAATATCTATTAAGAACATAACAATCACAATTAATATAGAATCATTCAACATAAATTGAGAACCATTAAACAAAACATAATGCAATTTACGACATTGTTAACATAAATGTAAACATACACTTTTGCCTTAGAATTAATCATCATCCTTCATTCCGGTTTTTAGCTAAACATCATATAGGTCCCTAACCCCTCGGATGTCGTCTGAACTCAACCCTTTTGTTCGTCCGCTTATCAACTTTGGCCACATTATTGCATCTTCATGTTGGCTATGATCAAGCCCAAGTAGATGTCCTATTTCATGTAATGCAACCGTCTCAACATCAAAAGCATCCGGGACGGCTCCAACCGTCCAGTTGTTATCCGTGTCAAAATGGAACATTCCAACAGTAGGTGGAAAAGCATGAGCCACTACTCCGTCAGGCCCGTCAAAGGGGGACCCATCTCCATGGTCTCGACGTTCAAAACTAATCTGTATGTCAGCATTTTGAAAGTCTCTAGTTCCTGAAAACCTAAAATATCGAGAACCAACACCCCATTTTCTAAAAGCTTCTCCAACAGGATACCTGAAACGCGTAGGAAAACCTGGTCCAAATGCAACGGTTAGATTCCTTTTTCCTCTAGGCCACTTTGGTCTATCTGGAAAGAATCGGTAATGAGAGACTGTATGTAAAGATTTATCATTCCTATGTTGATGGGGTTTCTTATCAGGAACCCCACAACGAGGCTTGACCATCGTGGATACAGTTGGCGCGTCAAGCGTTCCAGTAGAATTGAGATGGTAAAAGACTTGGTATGATTTGATGGCGGCCTCAAGCTCCTCATCAAAGTTATCTTCTTCGGGATTTGTGAAGTTAGGGTTGTTTTGGTAGTCTAGATATCCAAAATGACTAAGATAGAGTTTAAGATTGTGGATGCCTTTCAACTTATCACCCTTATGACACCCTTGCATGCTTTTAATAAACTCAAAAGGCGAGGGACGGGTGCTATGAATATCATGAGAAAATACAGGAAGAACAAAGAGAAAAAGAAAGAGAATGCATGAAAGAGGGAAGTAGAATGTCATTACAATTACAATTGTGAGAGAGTTGAAAATCTTGAATGATAAAATTTAGAGGATATAGAGGCTCTATTTATACCAGATCCTCATTAATTTTTTTATTGTTGTTTATAGTCATAAATGGGGGCTCAAAGTAAGTATAATCATTTGAAAAGTTTGTCATCATAACTCACATTTCAATGAGAAATGGTCAATAACATGATTTCTATATATAATTAAGAAAACTTAATTGAAACAGTCACATGAATTTTCTATGTTAGAAATGGCATATGTTCAATCTAATAAATGAATCTTTTATAAACATGTAACCACTTTTGACTAAGGTTAAAATGATAATTAATCTCGTAGTATCTCGATGTGTAACATTATTTTTTCTCCCCTATTAATCAAGAGTTTTAGTTTTGCTACGATGTGTGTCCTTGTTAAAGAAACTTGATCGATATAATACCAAGATAACGCCGGGTCAAAAACCTAAAAATATTGTATATTTTGATGATTTTTACGGAAATGTTTGCTATATTATAGTTATCTACTAGTTTCTTTCAAGAATGTATTGGCAAAAAGTGTACATTGTTAAGTGAGTATATATATTATCATAACGAAGAGGGGTTGAGAGAATGAGAGGTGAGCTAGATACGAGTGTTCGGTCCGATTTTAACGAAGAGGGGTTCGGTGTTGTTTTGTCCGACTTTAAAACAGGTATATAACAGTCATAGAGTTAAACGAGTGTTCGGTCCGATTTTAACGGAGAGGGGTTCGGTGTTGTTTTGTCCGATTTTAAAACAGGTATTTAGCAGTCATAGAGTTAAATGAGTGTTCGATCTGATTCTCAGCCCCAAAGCATTCGATTTCTAATTTTAACGTTGTGAAATAGTTTTTTTTATTTGCGATTGAGCCGTTTGAGCTTGCGATACAAGTTTGTGTTTTTTGGTTATGTAATAGGTACACATAGATTTCCTTATGTACAATCGTGTAACATAATTTTTTGTTCGAAGCGTTTTGATCATTACACGTTTTTTATTTCCAATTTTTTATGTATATATCGTTATACAATAAGACGGTTTTATGTGCCAACATTATCCCGAGACAACGTGCCGGTAGAAAATCTTCTTTATATATATATAAATGAAAAAAGGTGGAAAATTACCCATTCTCCATCAAGGAGTCAAGTTGTGCTTCTAGATGGTAGTCATTAGGTTGATGTCTTCAATCAAAAGCTAATCCAAAGAACAATTATTCGTTTACCTTTTCTTATGTGCAGACTACTTCAAGTCGATGAAATCAATCGTTTAGTCGACGTTTAGTTTACTAAAAATGCCTATTTTTTAATTAAATACTTAAAATGTCGCCATTAAACCTTGTCAAGTTTTACAAATGTTTTAAAGGGTCATGTTTTAAACTGAATTAAATGTTTATAATACCATTTTAGAATAATCCAATCCATAGTAAAATCAAACCCATATATAATCTCTAGTCATAGATCGAGGATCCATTTTCGCTATACAGAAGGTTTATACTTTTTTTTTAAAACAATCACCTCTAGTCCCGAGTTTAGAAAATAAGACAAGATAATCAATCCTAGGATTTAAAATGAAAAACAATAGTAGTAAGGCAAATAAAAAATAAAACTATCACATTTTCGTGTGAGAGTTCAGTGTAGTCTTAATATATATAATGATTAATTATTATATATACTCACTTAACAATGTACACTTTCTAACAGTACCTACAAGAAAAAAATTGTAGATAACTTTAATATAGTAAACATTTTCATAAAAATCATCAAAACATATAATATTTCTATGTTTTTGACTCAGGGTATTTGATAGATCAAGTTTTCTTTAACTACACACCATAGCAAAACTAGAACTCCTAGAACTCCTAGAACTCGTGACTAATAGGGGAGTAGAAATAATTTTACACATTGAGATACAATGAGATTAACTATCATTTAAACCTCAGTCAAGTAGTTACATGTTTATAATAGATTCATTAATTAATTAGAGTGCACATATGCCATTTTTAATTTGGGAACTTTCCCACAGTAGTGTAATAATTTGGGAAACCAAAGACACAATGTGGGAGTTTTAACTTTAGTTCAAGAACCTAAAGTTTTCTTCTTCAGGCCTTCCATCATTATCTTAGAGCACTCGTAATAAAGTTTGTAGTGGTTAAAATTCTAAGCTTGTGGTTGAAAAGACCCAAGTTCTAGTCTCACTCACACCACTTTGTAAGATATTGGTGGGCAATGAAGGATTGACCTTGCTTAATCCTGAGTCACAAAAGAGGGTTTACGGGCTTGCCCGGTTCCCGCCCGATGGTGCAAATGGGGGGCGCTCCCGGGTTCCCTCGCTATGAGGTTCGAACTCGGATAGTGGGTAGGTCCAGGGTAACCAGTCCCGATACGCCACTGAGCCAAATTACCGTTCAAAAAAAAATTATTCTCATACTTGAATTGTAAAGGAGTTGTTAGATTCTATCTATTTTCACTCATATATTGGAATCCGTAGAAATCTGAAGTAAACCCTTATACTTGAAGTTGCACTATTTATAAAACCTCATAATTTTTTATATACGAGTTGGTGACCCGCCCGCGCGTTGCGGCGGGCCATCGTATAAGTAAAAGCAAGACACGTTTAAGAGTGTCACTACCATTTACAACACCTTCTCGTCACAACCGTTTAACTAAGACCATTTACAACAATGTTTATACTAATGTGCATGGCAATTGGTCCCGCAACCAGATATGCATATAATCCTATGGATACAACTTTTGGACCAAGGCAAAAATCATAACGGTTCAAGTGGGTCAAAAATAAAGCTAAAAGAAAGTGTTGTTTATGTCAACTAAAAAGTAACATAAACATTAACAACGTGAATCATCCAAAGAAAAACAACGATTCTAAGGATCGTACACAACTTTAAAGCGATTAACAACCGGAATACATTTCCATGTCTATATGACCATTACAAAAGAGAGTCTACCCATCCACATAGTTGTGCATACCTATTTGCCATTACATAGTGGATGGGTAATAAGAGAGCCAACTTAACAACCTCTTACAAAAGAAAGTTTACATATGCACATACACGGCTACGTCTATATGCCATAACATGTTTGATGGCTATTATAAAAGTTATGCTTTTCTGAGAAACGAAGGTTGCTACTACAAAATAGTTGTTATGGGGCATCCTAGATACATATTCGGCTATGCCTTTGGTTATACGCACCTTCATCTACAAAAGCAACATCCTTCCTGCATCATTCATGGGTTAGATATGGCCTCCTTCAGTTTCTTGGGAGAGGACAGCTTCTCATCTGTAGAAAAAAAATAGGGAAAGCTAACATAAGGGCTGTAATTTTGGGGATATAAATCAAGAGTGTAAAGACTAATTGCCTTGCTTTTTTTTAACAGGTGTACTTTTTTCTGAAACACAGATTTAAATGCTATGATTTAATTACTATTGCTAATGAACAATAAAAGAACGACAGTAAGGCAAAGGAAAAAATGTCACAACTTTTTCTCAAGAACCTAACTGGTAAAGGATAGTGGGGTTCAATAACATTACCCGTACCCGAGGCATTGACTTTGCGGGATGATTTTCCTGCTGGGGTGTGTGGCTTAACTGGGGATGTGATCAGCTGCACAATGCAAGGTTTAGCTTCATTGTTTAGTTTGGTGATGCACTCCACAATTGCTTAGTTGTTGGTCTTCATCCTTATGGTGTAGACTGCCTCAACACCTACCAATGTCAGCAGTGGCTCTGGTATTTTTTTTAGTATTGTTAAACCCATGATCGACCACCAGGTCCCTGCATGTTGTTTCCATTGCAACTGCCATTGCCTCATTGAAAATGACCACAGGTAGGACTGTTGTGTCATCCATGATAAGCCCATTTAGACTGTACCTGTTTTTTGACATTTTTACATGTTATATATTGACTGAGTAATATGTATTGTATATTTGATATGGTACTTGCTATGCAAAAGGCTCGCTTACTGATAATCCGGTGATTCTACAGGATGACCTGCCCTGCAGATCAAGGAAGGTGGTTTTGTATATTCAGACTCATCGTCAGACAGGGTAATGGGCCTAAGAAGGCACCGCAGAAACAACAGCCGTTGAAATAAAGCACACATCTATGAATGAACATGTAAAACCACACACAAAGCCAATGAATAGACCTAGGAGCTGATTTGATATGAAACACAACACCACTAAAGGACACATAATAGCTACTGATTTGATATCAAAGCCACTGTTTTCAGTCCTGTCCCTTTAAACATCAGATCAATAGTATACTTATACACATACATAACATCTACCTTAATTTAGAAGATACTTATTCTTTTGTTGCAGTCCTGTCCCTTTAAACATCAGATCAATGATTTTGTATGTTTTTCTTTGATTTAATGTTCTTTTTTGTCATATTTATCTTTTCATTATTATTATTTAATTCCCTAGTTCTTCGCACAATAAAATCACCACTAAACTGAAAATAAAAACTATTCTTTTTTATTCATACCAACAATAATATCACCACTAAACTGAAAAAGAAAAATTGTTCTTTTTTATTTATACCAACAATAATATCACCACAAAACCGAAATATATATATATATATGTATTTATACATAATAATTATAATCATTACTCATTAGTATGTAGGAAAATTATGATAAAAGTAACTCATATGCTAGATATGTTGCAAAAAGGGGCAACTACTACCTGAAGTTGTAGTTAGTTTTGTAGTGTTTGTCAAAACCAATTCCAAAGTTTTAAAATCCTATCGTTAAAGCACTCATAATAGGATCTTTAGTTGTTTTTTTTTAACAGTAATTCACAGTTTTTAACCTGAAACAGAAGAAGCATTAACATAAGGTACCACCAGCTAGCTTTTTTTTTCCACTGTAAAACAATATGGTGTATTAAAAAACAGAAGCTATAATTGAAGGTTGTAATCTGATGTTGTTGAGGTTGTTTACATTCCATGAATCTTTCACTATTATGTTCTAAAGAAGATTGTAATTTGATGCTGTTGAGGTTGTTTACACATAATGTTAGTTCCTGTACAGTTGTTAGCCTACTTTAGAAGAAACCAAGAAACATAACAAATAACATACTACATAAACAGATTTGATTTTAGGAGTTTAAAAATATATTAAAAGAGACCAACCAACCAACCCAAAATTTCTAGCGGTTAACAAACCCAATAACTGTTCTAAAAGCAGAGACCAACGTACCTTCAAGCCTCCAACAGCAACGACACCAAAGAAACCTACAAACAAAGAAACCATAAAGCAGTTCAGCTGCTAACAAACCCAATAAGAAACCAGAAAAGTTTAAAAATCCATATGCGAGCACAAAGTTGCAAATTTATACTCTTTTCTTTTCAAAAAAGATTATAAACATGAATTTGGTTTTTCCTCGATCATTCATCTTAAACATGTACAAATCATCTATTTCTTTGAGACCAGTTAATGAACTGAAGTCACCTAACAACCACCACTAACCCACTGAAAATCGATATCCAAAGTAAAAGAACACATATAGGAACATGATGCTAATCATTTTTGCGTGGCGGCATTTCGACAAACACCTGATAGGCGACCGCAAAGCATTTCAGAGAAGTAAATACTGGATAACCAAGACTAAAAAAATTTTACAACTGAAACTGTCTAAACCCATCCATATAATTTGAAACGAAACAGAAACAGGGTAACGAAGACTAAAAAAATTGGAATTAACATTTAAACAACCAAGAGCAGAGGTATTTCAGAGAGAAAATTTTCATATAGAAAAACCACGTACCAAACGCAAACGAAACACAATCCAATCACAGCGACCTGATCATCGCTTATAATAAGGTGAGGTAAACGTACGATAAGGCAAAGACGGTGAGGACGATAAGGCTTGAACAGCAACTGACTGTAGAAGAAGAAGGCATGTAAGGAAGGTTGCTTGTGCACGCCTTCTCTTTTCTTCTGTTTTCTGAGGGAAAGGAAACATGTGTGAGAGAGAGGTAACGTAAACTTGTATCATTTAGGCAGGTACGTGTTTGGTTTTACTTTTCCCTTTTCCCGATATTATTTTTTCCTTTTTCACATGGTCAAAATTCCAAAAGAACATAGTCACTTCTTACCTTTCTCTCAACCGGTCATACGAAAATACGGTGAAAAAACGAAAATACCATAAAAAAGAAAGAAAAAAATGTCAAGATAATGTAAAGTAGGAAGATGTTATTGGATCAAAAGTTATGAATAGTTAATTTTGAGTGTAATCTAGAATTTGTATTTTGTATATAACAAGT
>JBCNJP010012639.1:0-13522 GCA_039602395.1 Deinandra increscens subsp. villosa | reverse complement strand
CCTCCATAAATATAGTCCAACAAGGGGTTAAAAACCCTCACCGTTGCCGCCGCCGGAAAATGCAAAGAAGGCGTCGCCGCCACTGGTAGGCGGAACCCTAGCCGTCGCCGTCGCTAGGGGAACCACGGTTGTGGCTGCTCTGACCCGTCCTTCGCGACCCAAATGAGACCACAGGGGGGCAGTCGAGTCAAAGAGGGAGAACGACCGAAGGTCGCCGGAGCTGCGAGAGATAAGTCGCCGCCGGCGTAGGCGGAACCCTAAGGGGGTTCGCGGCTGTTGCCGCTGCCTGGGTCTTCTGACTCGCGAACCCTGCTCGAAATCGACGTCACGATGCCATGGGAAGGAAAGGAGACGAAGAGGGACAGAAAAACGAGACCGCCGCCGTGAACCACCACGCCGCCGCTGTCGCCAGAAAGGTCGCCGGACAGCCGCCTGGTGGCCGGAGTCTTCGCCGGTCTGGTGGCCGGCTCATGCTCTCTCACGACAGCTCTCTCTCTTTTCTCTAATTGTGTGGGTGAAAAGTGAGGATAGGGACAAAGAAATGTCCTTTTATACATAGGATTTTTAGGTGTGGTGTACACTTAAATTGACAGGTATTATACCGTGTTATCTGGACATGTTAAATACTGATTGTCATGTAAATAATCCTTGATAAATTCCAGCATGTCTGAAATAATATAATAGCCTTACAAATATTCTCAGAATACTTAAATCGTCAGATTAAATATAATCTGGTGAATATATAGTAAAACACACGATACAAGGCACGTATCCGACGCGAGTACCGATTAACACTGCTTTGCGAACCGAGCGTATCATTACGACTGTAATTCTCTGTGAATACTTAGAAAAATATTCATAACTTCACAGGGTTGGTAAAACCACCTCAAATAATTAAATGAGTCCTTTTCGGTTTAGAATGCGTAACAGTTTCGTTTAGAGATTTCACCGTTTCTTTTACCGATTCCTATGGATATCCTTTCTAATAGTCAGATCATCAATGATAAAGTATTTGGCATCTCCGGATACCATAATCTTGTCTTCGTGACCTCTTTGTCACTATCGATAATATACGAACGTTAAGCGTCGTTTAGCGTTTCTATACATGTACTTCACTTGTAACCGTCTGAACATACTTTCTAACAAATGTTAACATCCTTGTTAATATGTCTATCGTCATAACTCATCGAATCACATAAATATATATACTATAACATCCTGTTATTCGGCACGTTAATTAATTAAACAACGTAATTTCTCAATTTCATCTGAACTCAGTTTTTATCAATCTGTAACACCTTGGATTACGTAATAGATGATTAGAATACTTTTAACAACTCATCCGGACATCGGGTATATAGATTGGGCCTTTAATGGGCCTTAATTATCTTAATGGGCCTATTGGGCCCGACTGGGCTTACCAAGTCCAGTTTATAAACGGAAAAATTTCCCTCAAATTTTACTGTAATTAACAAGGTGTTACAACTCTCCCCTCCTTAAATGAATTTTGTCCCGAAATTCACCCTACTTACTAGGACAGGGAGTAACCTAATGCTTTTGGATCACATCATGCAAGATGTTCTCCAAGGGACATCTATCTTTTTAGTGCCACCACGTGGCCCGTGATGTCTTCCTATGATGTTACTACCTAGTGGACTTATATGCTGTTAGCGTGGACTTCTATCACTTCATACTTGATACTTTGTTTTGTCATTTTCACCTTATGGTATTGGCTATCACTCGGTCTTGATACAGCGTCCCGTGTATCATATTATAATTGCAAAAATGCAATATGATTACCATTCTAGTGATGTCGCCACCATACATTGCAATATTATAAGTGATTTCATTTACCACACGGACTTAATCACCACTCTGTAGTGTTACCAAAAGGAATTTCTCTGACATCAAACCATAAGAACCATCTGTCACTTCCCGATCAGCATTCTTTTCCCATCACTCCTACTTGGTGAAACATGCGGAATTGATCAGCCTCACCTCCGTAGGTTTACTGATAATCTGATCGAGTGACTGATTCTTATAGTTGCGACAAGTCATTAATTGGACGAGTCATTCTCATTATCAGATTCTTCGAAGGAAATTTGCAGGATTTCATGTTAAGGAACCGACTCAAAACATATGCCCTATCACAGGGAATGTTGTGGCCTTATTGGAACACATCCAATAATTAGCCATCGGTCCTGTCACATCAACCTATATGCGTCCTAACGAAAAGGTCAATTCTATATATTTAGGGGGACCTAACTTAGGTCTAACACATATGTTGCATAGAATAATTACACAACAAAGCACATATAATTTTTAACTCGCCAAGGCATTACACTTGGTTCCATACCATAAAAACCGACATGCCAACTTCATAGTATCCTGGTCACACCAAGCTATTCATAGCTATTTTTATAGTTCCATTAATGGAAACACACAAGAGTCCTCTTGACTAAAAGTCAATCTCATGGACTTACCAAATTCAATATGTTTTATCATGATCATCATTTCCCAAGGATATGGCGAGTGCTCGTTAAGGTCCTCAGATTGATGATAATCACAATGTTTAAAGATAACCAAGTGTATCAATATCGTAACCACATGAAATTTTTACCGGGTTTAACCAGTGATATATATCTATATATATCATTATTTGTAGTCAATATGCCCTTACTCATGTCCCATCATGGGATCTATTTGCTGGTTATCAAGATATTCAACTTTAGGTGAAGTATGTAATATGTCTTCACCAACAATGGAGACCTAAGATGCCTTCCATAATTTCAATCTTTTTTTTTTCATGTTATCCGCCTACACTAGCCAAAGGCTTTATATACTTTGTTAGACTGGATCGTTATGAACGATCAGTCATCCCAGTTTGAAGGGTCCAATTACAACGACTCGTGCATTACGAATATACACCATTAAACATAGAGGCCTCGTAGTTGGTCCTAAACGTATCAACTAACTTGCCAATTTCATAACTTTCAAAGCTACTAATAGATACCTCTGAGTGCCTCTTTCTGGAAACACAATATCTCTGATCTCATGATTGATATACATGTACAAATCTTTACCTGTACGAACATGTACAAGGTTTGGTTCATAAAGACAATAAGCCTTGCTCAAAATACCCGATCACAACCTCATGAAATCAGAATAGATTATCAGGGTAATTGGTGGATCACAACGTCACCATATGACAAACATCTCTTACTCACGAATTATCAGAGATCTTGGTCTGATTGATTGGGCAGTATATGAATACATAAACCCAATTTATTTTTTATGTTTCTCCCCTCCTTTGCGTCCAGCAAGGGGTCAAAATAAATATAATCCACGGTACATGACGAGTCTATTAATCTTAAGAACTTGTAAGGTCACTTTGATCAAGGTCCGCACCGACAAACCTTTACTCTATACTCTTATAGTGTCGTCTCTAATATTCTTTCGTCATGTGTCAAAAGTTATGGGTAATCATCCAAATTAAGTATCATATTACTCTTATTCAGTTCCACAGCTTATAACCAAACCATTTCCTTTAACATACTTATGTCTTAGCCGACATCATTAGTTCACACATTTTCATACGGGAATTTATAATCACTAGGAGTTTCGATATTCCATATATTCAGAATCCTAAGTCAGTGAGTCTTCACTTTATTGCAAAATTCAATCCATTCTAGGATATTCAAACCTTTCACATATTCAATCACGCACTTAAACAGATGACCACTTCGTCACAACTATATTCAATCAAATCTTTTCTTTAAGCAATCCATCGATCTGCCTTTAGATTGTATTTGTAACCATCATATTTACATTTAATCACATCAATCTCGATGATATATCCTTGCTATTCTAGAGATCATTTTCTGCCTTAACTTAGCAGTTTAATCCCTTCATCATATCTTAAATTTGGCATAAATGAGAGCACGTCAATCATTATAAATGTGTGGTCTCCATGCCTATCTTGCACACTTACCTGATTCTGGAGCCGTAAACCATTATGCCAAAGGTGTTTATATATAGGGCTTACCACAGCTATCCCACCACACCTCAGACATAATGATAAATGCACCATTACCTGGTCCGCGTATGTTCTTATATATGTAATTCAACCTTTGGGTCACTGCCTGTCGGTAGTGTATGAATAATACACACGCTTCAATACATATTTATACCCGAATATTTTAGTACGCCTATCTTCCTTATCTAGCGTTGCAAAACTTTTAGCATTTCCAGTATCCAACTTAAGGTTGCATCATAAATAGTTCTTGACCATTCCCGGTAATGTTCCAAAACATTTTCTATCCTTAGGTCATGCTCTGTAGAAATTTTACTACTAGACCTTGCGATCATGTACCACTTTTCATCCTCTGAATTATTGACTAACTAGACCTCAAGAGGTCTCACGAAAATTAAGTCTATCATGCCAATCCATGGCTCCGTCGTGAAGACTAACTATATGGTTCTTGCTAACCACATTGTAAGAGGATTATCATTCAGATTCAGAATACAAGCTCAATATCGAAAAACGCACGAAGTTAACGCCACATCTCAACGCCTGAGATCACGTTACTATTATTTGTGTGAATATTCACCACGATAATCAAGACAATTACTTGTCGTAGCTTCCAGGCCTTTGCATTTTAAATGTTACTCACACAAGTAAGGAGACGGTACGAACCAAAGTACCGTACATTATGATAAAATACAAAGTATTATCACCGATGGTGTGTCACACCCCCCTCCGCCGCCCCCTGCCAGGTGCGGGGGAGGGTGTGGGACCGGCTGTCCGTATCATTTCACTAGGCACCAACAACAGAATAAAACATAGAACAAACACGGACGTCCAGTCCTCATAGAGAAACCTTAGATTGACTCTGACTGAGGATGCGCTAAGCACCTCATAGCCGACCTAATGGAATCGGTAGCCCCGGATAGACCCAAGACTGAACAAACAAATGATACATATATCAAGGAATTGTAGTCATAACATGCACTGAACAACAGACGTACAACAGTTAAATTGTACAAGCTCTAACAGATAGCCACAACTAGTACCCCAACGTTCCTGTACAAATACATCATCACCTGCACACACTTACCTACAACATAAATCAACACAAAGTCAACAACAAACGTTGTTGGTGAGTCTTAACTACCATCATCACATTAATAGTTTTCAAATACATATGCCTGTTATGAATTATCAGATCGCACCCAAGGTCAACACCCAGATACTCTACGGGCACGTTGCGCGTAGCCGTACACCCTCTGCGAGTAGATTTTTAATTTCAACATATAAGTACACATTCCCCTTAATAAATTAATATTAGAGGATCCGGGTGAATATGGATCGTTCAACTATAACGGCCGCTATAATCCCTTATATTCCTATTGGTCTCAACCTTAATGACCAGAAAGTCTCTAATGACCCACACAGGGCATTCTGACTCACAGTGTTCGATAAGATATTCATAACAAATATAACAGATACATCAGAACATAAGTATTATATCAAACAGTTAAATAACATGAGGGAAGTCAGAGGACTCACAGATCTTCGGAATACAAAGTCATACGGATAGGATTGCGTACGATCCACAGATGTCACAGATGCAATGCCTAGACAAAGCTTAACGCCATGTTAAGTTTGGAGAATCCACTGACCTAAACAAGTATAGGTACACTTAAATTTAACACAGTAATAATACTGGTTAGGCTCGGTTGTGCTCCGTGCCTTAAACGATACGATACGTTCGTAGGTTGAGGTCCCAATACAACTGGATGTCCCAATACATTCGTATGGCCTAAACCCGGTTACGATCGTAATTTATCTGTCAATCTCTAATTAAACAGTTCCTGCCGAACACGGTCGTATGCCTTTAGTGACATTACGGTCGTGTGGCCTGTTTAACAGATTATCTAAACTAAACGATATCACTCGAGTCTCGATCGGGTTATGTTTTATAATACTTCAAAGGTTATATAAAATCATAACTTATGTATATATCAATCTATTTATGATTTACATAAAATCATAGCTTTTAGATATAGATTTATCTATTTACGTTTCACATAAAATCATAGTTTTTATGCATAAGTTTACTCGTTCATATTTCACATAAAATCATGATATTATTTACATGAAATCATAGATTTTATATATATTTATCCATCTTATAGTTCACATGAAATCATAAATTGTTAATAATAATTCATAATATTACTTCACATAAAATCATAGGTTTTATAAAATCATGACTTATGTATGAAATTTCTAAGACCGGTTTATATATATATTTACATAATATCTAGTCTATGTTTGATTTTAATTTATATAAAATCACAACTTTTATAAAATTAAGTTTTTATTATCACAAGATAATGGTTTTGTTAATCATATATGAAATCATAAGTTTATCACGTAATATAATAATAAACACTTTATATATTTTTCTTGTTATCATCGTTTTATATACAATGATATTTCCGTTTTACAGTACGTTCCTCACATGACGTATACATAATACTACTAAAACAATGACAAGATATCGAACATGGTTATACCTTCCGGTCGGTATGCAGACTCGAACCCGGTTAACCGTAATGTGCTAAACATCTCCAAATTTAACGAGTAAGTAGTCCATTCCAAGTAGAATTCCGCCCCGAACAATAATCCATGCTCAGTTTTCTGGTTCGACGTCATTTGACCCTTCAAATTCGTTGACCAGAATCATCACGGGTTTGACCTGGTTGACTTTCTTGATCCGAAACCAAAATTAATAAATAAGTAGTCTATGCCGCAAGATTTTTCGTCATGAACAATACTGTAAGCTCGGTTTTTAAATTTGACATCGTTTGACCATCCAAATTTGTTGACCAACTTGTTTACCAAGTTGACTCGGTTGACTCGGTGCCGAGTTAACTCAAACTCATCCTAAAGTGTAACCAAACACCACCAAACACATTTTTATGCTCAAAATAACCAAAATCACCTTCAACATCACAGATCCGGCGGTCGGAGGCCATGGCTGCCGTCGGACAGTTTACCCCGCCGTGAAACACCACATCTACACCCCTAACTAGACGAATCTGCAACATGCAACCATAGATCGGAGGTTTTAAAAGAAGGAACGAGACTGAAACGAACACACATACGCATAACAGAACCAAACTTACCCGTGACTGAGTCCAGGTCGCCGGAAGTCACACGAACACGGCACAGCCGCCGCCACCGCCAGGCTAAGCCCTAGCCGTCAACGCGGCTGTGGTGGCTTCTGACGGCGTTCAAGACTGGAAACAAGCTCAGGAACAGCAGGGCAGGCCGCCGGGGAACGAGAAACGAGCAGAAAAGGGGCGCCGCCATCTCCTAGCGGCGTAACCCTAGTAGCCGCCGCGACTGTTGCCTCTTCTTTAGTCGAACGAAACAAGAAAACAGCTCGGGAAATGACGGGGATGCAAATACAGAAGAAGAGGAGTCGAAACGGGGGTCGAAGCCCCAGCGCCGCCGTGGCGCCACCGCGTCTCCGCCGCTGGCCGGCCGGATGTTGTCGCCGGAAAAAGGGTGTAGAGCCCTTAGCTCTCTCGGTCTCTGATCTCACACACACTTGTGTGTTTTAGTTCACAAATGAAGAAAGAAAAAAAAGTAACCCTTTTATACTTAGGGTTAAATGTGTGGCTCACAATTAAATAACTGGTATTATACCGCGATCTCCGAACTCGTTAAATACTGAAAGTCACGAAATAACTCATGATATATCCCGACATGTCTGTAATATTATATGAGCCTCGTAAATATTCTCAGAACGCTTAAAACGTCAGATTAATCTATAACTTGTTAATTATTCGATCAACGGGCTGTATAAAGCGGTATCTGTCGTGAATCCCATTTATCTTCGTTTCATGAGCAGAATATATATTCATGGCTGTAAATCTTTGTAGACACTCTGAAAAGTGTTAATAACTTTACAGGGTCGGTAACACCATCTCGAATAATTAAATGAGTCATTTTCAGTTAATATCGCGTATCAGTCTCGTTTACCGATTTCATTATTTCTCGTTCCGCAACACCTTGTATTTCATAACGAATCGTTAAAATACTTATAACGAATTATCCGGACCTCGAGTATATGGATTGGTCCTTTAATGGGCCACAATTCTCTTAATGGGCCTAATGGGCCTAACGTGCCTAACTGGGCTTACCGAGTCCAGTTCATTAATTGGAAAAATTTCCCCGAGATTTACTAGAATTAACAAGGTGTTACATTCTCCCCTCCTTAAATGAATTTCGTCCCGAAATTCGCCCTACCTACCAGGACGAGGAGTATCCTAACGCTTGTGGATCATATCACACAAGATGTTCTCCTAGGGACATCTATCTCATTATTGCCACCACGTGGCCCGTGATGTCTTCCCATGATGTTACTACCTAGTGGCCTTACATGCCGTTAACGTGGACTTACTATCACTAGATACTTGACAGTTCGTACTGATATTTCATCATGTGGTATTGGCTATCACTCGATCTTGATACGGCGTCCCGTATATCGTACTATAATTGCAACTAATTGCAATACGATTACCGTTCTAGTGATGATGCCACGAATACACGATATACCTTTAAGTGATTTCACTACCACATGGAGTTAATCACCACTCTGTAGTGTTATCAGAAGGAATTTATCTGACATCAAACCATAGGAATCATCTGTTACTTCCTGATCATCATTCTTTTCCCATCACCCCTCTTGGTAAAACATGCGGAGTTAATCAGCCTCACCTTCGTAGGTTTACTGATAATCTGATCTAGTAACTGATTCCTATAGTTGCGACCAGTCACAACTTGGACGAGTCAATCTCATTCACAGATTATCCGAAGAGAAGTTGCAGGTTTTCATGGAACCTAATTTAGGTCTATCACATAAGTTGTGTAGCACAAATACACAACATAATACATGTAACGATTCAGCGTTAAGATTTTTCAATTGGTTTCGTACCATATGGACTGACATCCAACTTCACAGTATCCTGGTCACACCAAGCTACTCATAGCTTATTATAACAGTTGTGACATCCGAGAATTCCAAGGTTAACTTCCGTTAGACAATTCCGTTAGTTACGTTATAAGTGTTAACTTAGTAACTAATGCTTAACTAGGCCGAATACGTCCACGACCTTTGGTTGATCACCGAACCCGCCCATATGTGTTATGTGTTCATTTATTGATGTCATTATGTGCAATGTGATTTAAACGCATGATTTAATATTATAAATAGCATGACAAATTGTAAATCCTTGATTATGTGAAAATTGCCTAAGTTGTGCAGCCAGCGAAACTAATGGGCGAAACTATAGTGTCGCCCGGTAGCTAGCTAAACTGACTGACCAGCACGAGTTCAGGGCCAGTTTCGCTTGGCCAGCGAAACTGCCAGCGAAACTAGCCCCTGATATAAATAATCTTAATAAACCCTAGTTCTCCCATTTGCCTCATTTCATACAAAACACACACACACTCCATCTTTCTCCTGGAAATCTGGTCAGCCGAGATTCACACCGAGCCATCGAGATCTCAGCCCCGAACCATCATCCATCAAGCTTGGAGATCGAACCGTGAGTCCCAAAACCACCATTTTTATGTTTTCTATGTGTTTTACTTAAAAAGCATGACCAAAACTCCATGAAATTACTAGATCTTCTGATATGTTGCTTAGGATTGCTAGATCTAGTATAAAGTCAGTAACTTTACGTGTGAAATCCATCCATGATGAAGATTTGTGCCATTTTAGTCATTTTAGGGTTTTAATTGTATTTTGGTGATTTGATGATAAAAATGCATGTTTAAGGTATTAAAGCTTACTGATTTATGTTGGTAAATGCCTATGTATGCTAAACAATGAATTGCATGAAGTATTAAAGCTGTTAGGTTGATTTTTAGGCTGATCCGTATGTTTTTCGCGACCAGCGAAACTGTCATGTTCTCTGGGCGAAACTCTCCAGCGAAACTATGCATATCTTCAACCAGCGACACTATGCAGCGAAACTGCAGTGTCGCCGGGTAAACCAACCAGACCAGCTTGAGCGAATCTACCGAGCGAAATTCCCTGAACGAAAGTTCAAACCAGTTTCGGGCGAAACTAGGCTAGCGAAACTGTGCCAACAGTTTCGAGCGAAACTAGCTTAGCGAAACTGTGTCATCGGGTATTGCCTAGCGAAAGTGCTGCCCGTGCACACAGCGAAACTGCCTAGCGAAACTGCTAGCGAAACTGAGACCAGAATCCAAACTTATACAATTTACTTGAATGTTATGCCATGACTTACATGATTATGCCATGATGATACATGCTTTGATTTCTGATGTGTATGAACCCTTGTTTATGATCAACCATTGGTGTCGTGTGTCGGTATGTCGAGTCATAGTTCCAACGTGCTATGTTATGGGCCATAGTGACGTTAAGTAAAGATTAGACACGAAACTAATACTTAAGACCTAAACGTGTTCATAGGTCTTCATTAAGCATACTTGGATTATTAGCAAGTGTAGCAGTGCAACCAAAGGTGAGTGTCACTAACCCAATTACCGTGAACCCGTTTGGGGTCACACCGAATAACTAAAAGTAAAACAATGCTGACAATTCGAGAGTGCTAGGCACCTCCCCGATGAACTTGAAAACCCGGAGTGCGTGGCACCCACTTGATGAACTTGAAGTGCTTTATGGGAAGCACTTGTGAATTACTTAAACAACTATTTCTGAAACGAAACTGAAAACATTTTGAGATTCATGAGAATCCGGTAAACTGTTTTAATATGGCTAGTGTAGGTTAAAGTCTAAACCACATGATATCACATGATTTCTAAGGATGCCTTGAAAACTTAAAAGTCGTTAACTAAATTGTACCATTAATTGTAAAGCGAGGGGATGTTGGGTAGATCTACTGGAGTTTGACAAACTCCGCCCCGTGGCACGGGGAGTGCACGGAGGTACAATATCAGCCTATCTGACCGTGATCCCGAGAGGACACGGGGGAGGCAAAACCGCGATGACGTAGGTCCGCAGAACTGATGGCACGGCCACTACAATAAATTAAAGTCAGCTTTGGTACAAACTTCCTTAGTGCATGGAACAACGGATTAGCTACCCGCGATATCGGTTGAGCACTTTAACTATACAAAACTAGTACATACCCGATAACGTAGGTTACGGACAATACTTTTACTAAACCACGATACTATGATTTTGGTTATCACAAGCATTGCTTTTCACAAATAAATATTACTCAAAGTATATGTTGAAACGTTTATGATTAGGAGACCGGGCCACTGCGTGACAAGCCCACTGTGAACTCACCAACCGTTAGGTTGACACTTGCGTGGTTTAAACTTTTGCAGATCGCTAAGGAGTATCCGGAGCGGGTTGGCATGGCACATGAAGACTTTTATTTTAATTGGACTAATTGGGAATTTAATACACTGATTTGTAAAGCACGTGGTTAGTGCTAAGATACTAATGTTTTTATTCCGCTGCGTAACTTTTGAAACTGTTTGAAATGAATGTTTTGGACTTTACTCTGATTCGTTTAGTATTTGTAACTAATGGTTGTGGTCCTGGTCTGGGTGCACCCCTTAACGGTATAAACTCCGTTAGTGGTAAATTTGGGGGTGTGACAGATTGGTATCAGAGCCATAGGTTGCAGAGAACTGGAATCAATTTTGAAAACGATTTGGAAACTGCAACTTGAAACCTTAGTTACAAACGAACAAACAAATTCCCAAAGACAAAATTTTTACGTGCCAACCTGGGATACTCGCTCTGCTGTGTAAGTAAAAGCTTAGTACGTATGTATATATATATATATAAATATATATATAGACCGTGTCTAGGAAGTCTAACGGAAAACCTTAGGAAAATTTTCACACACGAATACGAAACGCGAACGCTAATGCGCGCACTATGCCGGGGGAAAGCAACAACGAAACGATGCTACGCGTTACGTCCTGATTTCTACTACAACGACTACGCCGACGGTGACTTTTATGGGAAGCCGACTTTCGACGATAGCTGCCTACGACTTATGACGTTCCTCGACGACGCCTCGATTGTGCACAAAATTTTTCTAGACTAATAGTGGGATAACGGGAAAATGTTATTATGCATATTATGGGATATGTATAAGGTATAAATGTGACTGAACACTGGCTACTTTAACTGTTCAGCAAGATGTCTGGAAGAGGAAACGGAAGAGGCAACATAAACATGACGCCTGCACAGCTGCAAGCAATGATTAATGAACACGTGCAAGCCGCGGTGGCAGCCGTCCAAGCTGCATACGCCGCACAGGGTAACTATTATGCCGGTTAAGGCACAAAGCGATTATATTTTGACCTGTTTAGTTTTAAAACCCGAACTATTTATGCATCAGGAAATCACCACCACTGCACATTCAAGTCCTTCATGGACTGCAAGCCGATGACGTTTTCCGGCGAAGAAGGGGCTGTAGGACTCCTCAGGTGGATTGAGAAGTCTGAAAAGGTTTTCTCCATGTCTAATTGCCCGGCTGAAAGCAAGGTGAAGTTTGCTACTGGTACCTTTGAAGGAGCTGCACTCTCCTGGTGGAACGCTGAAATTCAGATGATTGGGCTAGACGCGGCTAATAACATGCAGTGGGCAGCATTTAAGGAACTGATCATGGATGAGTACTGTCCCCGTGACCAAGTGAAGAAGCTAGAAGGCGAATTCTTGAATCTGAAGATGTTTGGGTCTAAAGTCGAACAGTACACTGCACGATATCATGAGTACGAGGTCTTGTGCCCCACAATGGTTGATGCTGAATTCAAACGCATTGAGCGTTATCTGGAAGGCCTCTCGCCTCAAATCAAGAGTTTGGTGACCGCCAGCAACCCCGCCACCGTGCAGCAAGCCATCCGACTGGCTCACAAACTTACTAATCAGGAGGTTGAGAAGGGTACACTTCCTGCAAAGGCCACTGAGAAGACTGCCCTTAGTGGCAAGAGAAAAGCTGATGATGAAGCTCCTGAAAACTCCATGAACAACCAGAGTGTTGGAAACAGCACTGGGAGATCCTATAACTCCCAAGGTCAAAGCAAGAGTTCTGGGAACAACAGTGGCAACTACCGCCAGGGTGGTAATGGTCAAGGCAACTACAGGGGTAACCTGCCTTTGTGTAACAAGTGTGGGAAGCATCATGCTGGTGTTTGTAAAAAGAATCTGAGCTGTGAAAGGTGTGGCAAGAAAGGCCACGAAGCAAAAGACTGTTGGGCAACTCTACCTGAGCAGCAGAACCGCCAAAGGCAAAACAACAACAACAACAATCATCGCAACAACTATGGGAACAACCGCAACGGGCAAGGAAACAATCAGAACAACAATGGTGGAGCCCGTGGCTGTTTCGAATGTGGTGCTCAAGGCCACATTAAGAGGGACTGCCCGCAGTTAAGAAGGCAAGGTAATGGTAACAATGGCAACGGTGGGAACGGTAATGGTGGAGGAAA
>JBCNJP010012638.1:0-13522 GCA_039602395.1 Deinandra increscens subsp. villosa | reverse complement strand
TCAGTTAGCTATTCGGTTAATCATAGTTTAGTATTTTAGTGAATTCTTTGAATCTTGTGTGCTGCCCTAGTTAGACAAGCCAAGAGGTGATAGCTAGGTCAGATAATCGAGTTGACTAGTGGATTAGGATCACATCGCCATCGGGAGAGGGATGCCCTAGGAAATTAGTTAGTTTGCTATTCCATGTCAGTTGTGTTGATTAGTGGTAGTTCCTGCTAGCTTAAGGTGCCTTAGATTGTTTCGAGGGTGGTTAGGTCTAGTTGAGGTTGGATGTACCCATAAGGTGAACTCTTGTTCGAGCGTTAGGAACATTTTCTAAGAAGGACTTAAAAGGTGAATTAGCTTCCATCAGAGTTGTCATAGCCAGATAAAGTTGTAAGTATTGGTTGGGATTCTAGGTCTAGGTGGTACCTTTCTCCTGTCTGATTGTTTCCTAAGTTTTCTGCTTCCCGTTTGTTAGTTGCGTTAAGTAGTTACATTAGTTAAATCATTCCTAAAACCCAAAAACCCAAATTACTCAGTATTTCCATTTCTTAGGTGTAGGTTACTTCTTGTTTTCGTAGTGTCCTAGGTTCGATATCCGGTCTTCCTTAACTTTACTACAATCCGACAGGTTCACTGCGTTAGGGTTCGGTTCGGTTTAGATTGTTTCGGTAAAATTAGGTGTGTCTTAGGTCGAGGTTTTAGTATTTATTTTAGTAGTATTTTTAGTGTCGTTCCGAACACATCAAGTTTTTGGCGCCGTTGCCGGGGAGATGACCACATGGAGTAGATACGATCCGCGGTTACCTCAAGGTTTGAAGGTTGTAAAGAATGCTTTTAGCCTAATAAAACGGCTTCAAGAAGAAAACATGCCACGTTGTATGAGCTGCAGTGGACCACACCACTACCATGATATTTGTCTGGTTCGCGTTGCTATAGGTAGACCTATTTGTCAAAGGATGTTCAAAGAGCGAGAAGAAAGAGAAAGGCGTACGTGGGAGTCATCAAGAACAGTATTTGAGGAAATCCGATATCAGGAGACGTTAATGGACGTTGAAGTCCCACCTCTAGTTAGTCAGGGTATCCAATGGATTTGTGATGATGATGAGTGTGATCTGAACTAATGGACAAGTGATAGTTCGACAGACGCCTCCCCATTTTGCATGTTCTGAAAACTGTGTGCCATGTCTCAAGGGCAAGCAACACATAACCTCTTTTAAGCCAAAAGTTGAGTCTTCTATTTCAAAACCTCTAGAGCTGTTATCACATGGATCTTTTTGGTAGAGTAATGAGTTTAGGGAAAAGGTCATACTTGTTTTGGTCAAAAACTGCCTAAGCAATTAGTTGATCAAATTTCGTAAGTGAGGTAGCGTGTTTGAGGTAAATAAAGCTGAAAATGTAAGTTTGGAGATTAACGCGAGGATGTAACGAGGGAAAATCCAAGTATCCTTGAGTATCCTCAAGGAGCCTGGCAAAAAACCTCGGGGGCCGGTTCAAAGTACCTGCCTCCTAAAACTTTTATATGAAAGAATGTTTAGTACAAAGAATGAGCTCGTATTCTAAGTGTTGCAGAGAATTGTAATCGTAAAAGAGGTGTGTTGTGTGTGTGTGTGTGTCTCTCCCGAATGAATGACCTAGAGCTCGTTTAAATAGTCAAAAGTACATTAACTAACTAGGCTAAAAACTAGGGATTGAGTCTTCAAGTCTTTGTGAACGTTGGAGTTAGTTACAACACGTCCCATAAAGTCTTGACCGAGTCTTTAGCCATCATTTACACGTCCCTTAATACCTGCAATCAATTAAGACACGTGGACAATTGTAACGGTTAATCGATAACTGTAGTTCAGGATCCTTTGAGCTTCTGGCGAGCATCCCGAAATAATATAACCAACTGTCCTATATTTTAGGGATTCTCCCAACTGAGCCAATATGAACGTTGTGGACCACTTTAGGCTTGTCTACACGTTTCTTTGACCCTGCAATTAATAAGACACATGGGAAAAACAAACGGGTTAGTTGATAACTGTAATTCAGGATGCTCGAACCTGCCAGGATCCTGAACTTGCATAAGGATACCAAACCATTTGAGCTGCCGCCAGGATCCCGGATTATCAGCCCTAACAATTGCCCCTGAATTTTAACAGTTGTCGACCAAGAAGACGGCTGTAAAAATTCAAGCTCAACGTCATCTCTTGAAATAATTACGAAGGTGACTCGTTAGCTCCTGATTTGATAGCAACGTAACTTCTCATGTGATTTCCTATAAATAACTCCAAGTTGCTGTCTTCCCCATACATCAGTCGAAACCCTGTCGATTGCTCTTTTTGTATTTCCTACATATATATGACTTAGTAGTATTTTGGTCATCATGGTGTGTTTGTATATTTTTGGTTATTTTGAAAAAATGTTTGAATGACGATCCGACAGGATGCTTAGTTTAAAAATTCTAAAGCCCATAAAACTTTATCAATGTTAACAAACCATGATGCTAGCCAATACTTGGTTAGTAATAAAAATATGCAATATACGCAGTACCAATGTCACCTGTTCAAAAGTAATTCAACTGTCGAGATAACCAGGATCCATGAGAATCCTTAGGAATCCTTAAGATATACTTGATGAAATTCCGATGAATCTGAGAATAAGTCTTGAGCATTTAGGAACAAGTCAAACAGGGGTCAAGCCCAACCTTGTCTTCTGAGGTACGAAATGCTTTATAAGTCTTGGGTCTAAGCCAACTGGGGTCAAGCCCGAAACTTGAGAGACACAAGTGTGTCTAAGCCTTAATTAATGCGAGAGCATCAACAACCTTTGCTAACCTGAGGACAAGCTCATAGATACTTGGGACTAAGCCAACTGGGGTCAAGCCCGAAACTTGAGAGACACAAGTGTGTCTAAGCCTTAATTAATGCGAGAGCATCAACAACCTTTGCTAACCTGAGGACAAGCTCATAGATACTTGGGACTAAGCCAACTGGGGTCAAGCCCATAACTTAGGAGACACGAAGGTGTCTAAGCCTTAATTAATGCGAGAGCATCAACAACCTTTGCTAACCTGAGGACAAGCTCATAGATACTTGGGACTAAGCCAACTGGGGTCAAGCCCATAACTTAGGAGACACGAAGGTGTCTAAACCTTAGTTGACACGAAAATGCCAAAAACCTTAGGATCTTTGGGAGATGACACGTCTGCCACTCATATTGAAGTGCACTCCATGGCCAACAGTGATGAAATTATCAGCCACCCTAGGATGAACTGGTCGCACCACCTCGAACCATAGGCCACCATCGTGCGCTCCTGGCGAGGGTCTTGCGCTCCTGGCGATTCCCATTAGTGAACGAGAAGGTGAAAACCTCCTAAACCTTTGATTGCATCCAGAATGCATTTGACTTAGAAGAGGTGATCAGCCTCTAACTTATGACAGGATGCTCCGAACAGCTGCAAAACACTTCAAGGCTCGGTGAGGGGTGGGTGTTAGTTTGGCTAACACCCCTCCGATGCTTAAGTCAGTAATTACTTCACAAAAATAATAATATGAAATTAAAATAATGGTTAAAGTTATACCTGAGGTCTTTGAAGTTTAGACAAGGATTCCTTGATATGCTCAAAGGATCTAGAAAGCACTTACATAAAATATAACTTCAAGTGAATTGCATTCCAAGCTCTTGGGAGCAGCTCACCTTCCATAGTAGCCAACCTATATGCTCCCTTTCCAGCTTCTGAATCTATTAAATAGGGACCTTCCCATTTGGGCGCAAGTTTTCCATGTGCTGGATTGGTAGTGTTTTGAAAAGCTTTCCTGAGTACTAGATCTCCTACTTGAAATCTTCTGATCCTGAGATTCCTGTTGTAAGACTTGGCTATCCTTTGCTGGTATGCTGCCATCCGGAATTTTGCGAGATCTCTAACTTCATCTATCGTTTCAAGATCTTCAAGGAGCTCTTGCTTATTGGCTTCAAAATCCCGGCAGCTTGTTCTGGCAGTTGGCATCACCATTTCAGTGGGTATTACAGCTTCTGAGCCAAACACTAAGGAAAATGGTGTTCGACCAGTAGCATTTTTGGAGGTCGTTCTGTCGGCCCACAATACGAAAGGTAGTTCTTCAGCCCATTTCCCTTTTTTATCTCCTAGCTTCTTCTCAAGGTTATTGATGATAATCTTATTGCTCGATTCTGCCTGGCCATTAGCTTGTGGATGTATGGGAGTTGAAGTTACCATCTTGATGCCCCATGCCTCACAAAAACTAGTTGTTCTTTTGCCAATAAACTGAGATCCATTGTCACACACTATTTCCGATGGGATTCCAAACCTTGTCAAGATATTCCTTTTGATGAAAGAAATCACTTCCTTTTCTCGAACTTGGACAAAGGCTTCGGCTTCGATCCACTTAGAAAAGTAGTCCGTCATGGCTAGCATGAAGACTTTTCCTCCAGGTGCTACAGGCAGCTTACCAACTATATCCATGCCCCATTTCATGAACGGCCACGGAGACGATATTGAATGAAGCGGCTCAGCAGGCTGATGGAGGATATTGCCGTGCCGCTGGCATGCATCACACTTCTGAACAAAGGCCATTGCATCCTTTTTCATAGTAGGCCAGTAGTATCCTGTCCTCAATACCTTGGAAAAGAGTGATCTGCCCCCAGTGTGATTGCCACAATCACCTTCATGAATATCCTGAAGTACCGCATGTGCTTCAGGCTGCTCGAGGCATCTCAAGTATGGTCCTGCAAGAGATATCTTGTATAAGATACCATTTATTATTGAATATGGAATTACCTTTGTTCGGAAGAGTCTGGAGTTCTCGTTTTTTGGGATTTCTCCTTCTTGGATAAATCTCCTGATAGGGTAAGTCCAGGATTCTTGAGGATCCTGGGAGTCTGTCATTTCTTGATCTTTATCTGTTGTAACATCATTAACTTCTTGTTCTTCAATTGCTGGTGTCAGGATGTGAGTTATGGGAATCTTGACACCTTCTGGGATCCTTAAAGATGATGCTAAATTTGCCAAAGCATCAGCTTCTGCGTTTTCTTCTCTGGGTACCTGTGATATGCTGCAATTTTCAAAAGATAATGCTAATTGTTTTACAAGGTCCAGATATTTGGTTAGCCTTTCGCCTTTCACTGCATAGGATCCATTAAATTGGTTAGTTAATAACAAGGAGTCAATAAAAACTTGAATGTGTTGGATATCCATATCTTTAGCGAGTTGTAATCCTGCAATTAAAGCTTCGTATTCAGCTTCATTGTTGGTGGCTTTGAATTCACAATGGATAGATAGAGGGATAATGTCCCCCTGTGGCGATTTCAGTAGCACACCAAGTCCTGTTCCTCTAACGTTAGATGCTCCATCTGTATATAGTATCCAGCTGCCTGAAGCTTCTTCGAGCTGCTTGACCTCAAGTTCAACTTCTGGCAGTATGTCGCTGCTGAAATCAGCCACAAAATCTGCAAGGGCTTGTGACTTGATTGCTGTTCTTGGCTCATATATGATATCATAGGCACTTAATTTAACTGCCCATTTCGCCATTCTACCTGACATTTCTGGTTTTCTCAAGACACACTTAACAGGATAGTTAGTTTTCACGTAAATAACATGAGTTTCAAAGTAATGTCTTAATTTTTGTGAAGCCATGACAAGAGCTAAAATCAATTTTTCCAAATAAGAATACCTGGTTTCAGCATCTAATAGTGTTTTGCTTACATAATATACCGGATGTTGTTGTCCCTCATGATCTTTCACAAGCACAGCACTTACTGAGCTGCCTGAGACTGCTAAATAGAGGGATAGTGGTTCGCCCTTGACTGGTTGCATTAGAAGTGGAGCGGATGATAAATATTCTTTCAAGGAGCTCAGAGCTGCTTCGTGTTTCTCACCCCATTCGAACTTTTTATTCTTCTTCAATATGTCATAGAATTCTTTGCTCTTTTCAGACGATCTCGATATGAACCTGTTGAGCGCTGCCACTCTGCCAGTTAGTCTCTGAACTTCTTTGACATTTGTTGGAGACTTCAGGTTTATGATTGCTTGGATTTGCTCAGGGCTGGCCTCAATTCCCCTTTCAGTAACCATAAAGCCTAAAAACTTGCCGGCTCTTACTCCGAAATGGCACTTGGAAGGATTCAATTTCATGTTGAATTGGTCCAGGATATCAAAAGCAGCTTCAAGATCTCTAGGGTGGTCCTTCGCTTTTTTCGATTTCACCACCATATCATCGATGTATACTTCCATGGTGTCCCCCAGCTTGTCTTTAAACATCATGTTGACTAGCCTTTGGTATGTGGCACCTGCATTTCGTAAACCAAAAGGCATTGCAATATAACAATAAATACCTGTAGGGGTCATGAAGGCCGTGTCTTCCTGATCTAATGGTTCCATTTGAATTTGTTGAAAGCCCGAAGATGCGTCCATAAAAGTTAGCATCTCATGCCCAGCAGTTGCGTCCACCATAGAATCAATATGCGGTAGAGGGAATGGGTCTTTAGGGCAGGCCTTGTTTAGGTCTGTGTAATCTACACATACCCTCCACTTACCATTCTTCTTTTGGACTACCACCACATTAGCCGACCAGCGAGGATACTTAACTTCTCTGATCATTTTTGATTTGAGCAGCCTGTCAACTTCCTCTTGGATTATGATGTTTCTCTCAGGAGCGAACTTTCTTCTCTTCTGATGTATTGGCCTGAAAGATTCATCTATACCAAGTTTATGAGTAATAATATCTTTGGATATACCTGTCATGTCTTCATGTTTCCATGCAAATGTTGTGACTCTGGACTTTAAGAGGCTCACGAGCTGCTCCTCAGTATCCTCAGGAATATTTGTTCCTACCAGCACTTTGATTTCAGGATCTTCAGGATTGAGTTGAACTTCTTTGGTCTCCAATTCCTTCGTCATCTGAATTCTTCGTGCTGGTTTCTTTAATTGCTATGCTGGCTTTGACTTGATAGTGTTCTTCATAGCAGAAGTGTAGCAGTCTTTGGCTTCTTGTTGATCACTTAGTATTCTTACAACTCCCCAAGGTGTGGGAAGCTTCACACATTGATGATAGGTAGATGGAACTGCTTTCATGTCATGGATCCATGGCCTTCCCAAGATTACGTTGCAACAAGGAAGGGAGTCAATAACGCAGAATTTCTGCATGGAGTTGACCCCTTCAATGTAAACAGGAAGTCTGATGTCTCCAACCGTATGCTTGGTTTCTCCGCTAAATCCTACTAACACTGAGGATCTTGGAATTATCTCTTCTTCGGGAATGCTCATCTTCTTAAGCACGTCCAATTGGATAATGTTGACCGAACTGCCATTGTCTATCAGGATCCTGCGAACATAATGGTTAGCAATACACAATGTAATTACCAGACTGTCATGATGAGGGTCCTGGATGTCTTGCTTATCAGTTTCGTCAAAAGAAATGACTTTGTCTTCAGTCAATATTGCATTCTTCTTTGGTCGACTGCCTTGATCCATTTTAGCCTCCTTGGCATGTCTTTTTGCTGATGAGAAAGAGGCTCCACATATGTCAGATCCTCCGGAGATGAAGTTGATCACTTTGGCATCTGCTGGTGGTGATTGCGCTCTTTTGGGCAGCTCAGCAGCTTCTTGAGTTTTACTCTTCTTTCTGCCGAACAATTCCTTGAGATGCCCCTTGCTGAGCAGGTAACTGATTTCTTTCCGAAGTGCTATGCAATCATCTGTTAAGTGCCCAAAGTCTTCGTGGTAGGCACACCATTTAGACTTATCTTTCCATGATCCTTGTTTATCCGATTTTCTTGGCCACCTGGCTTTATCACCTAGATCCTGCAAGGCACATAACAAACCACTTGTGTCAACCGAAAAACAGTAATCAGATACCTTTGGGAAGTCTTCCTCGTCGTCATCATCTTCAACTGCATTAACCCTGGGATTATCATTCCTGTAATAGGGTTTGGTTCGTTGTTGCTTTCCGGGAGAATCTGTTCTCCTGCCTAATGATTCATCGCCTCTTTTCTGGACCTTCTTGTCATCTTCTAATCTGATGAATCTCAATGCCCTTGTTCTGACTTCATCAAGGTTCCTGCAAGGAGTCATAACCAAATCATCATAAAATCGGGAATCCCCTCTAATCCCCATTTTGAAGGCTTCTACAGCAGCAGCCATATCCAGGTTAGGGATATCCAGTGCTCCTCGACCGAATCTGGCCACATAATCCCTTAGGGATTCATTGGATTTCTGAACTATCCTGTACAAGTCACCCGTGAGCTTCTCAAAGCTCCTGCTGCAAGAAAACTGGTTATTAAATAAGTTAACCAAATGAGGAAAGGATGTAATAGTATTAGGAGGGATACTGAGTAGCCATTTCAAGGCTGGTCCTGTTAGTGTTGAGCCGAATCCCTTGCATAAGCAAGCTTCTTTGATGTTTACAGGAATGGGGTTGATCTCCATCCGTTCCCTATATTGTGCCACGTGTTCCTCAGGATCTGTGGTCCCGTCGTAGAGTTTCATGTTGGGAGTTTGAAATCTTTTTGGTATCTCCACGTCACAAATGGGCCATGCAAATCTAGAAACTCTGTGGCTGCCTGCTGGCACTTCAGGAATTGGACGAATAACACCAGGAACACTTGAGATCATATCCTTTAACCTCTGAAGTTCCCTAGCAATAGTCGGGTTGATACCTGCATCCTGCACAGTTCCTTGGTTAGGGTGTACATAGAAATTATCGAAGTTGTTACCGGCCCTGGAAGTTTGGAGATGGATCTGGGGTCCATATTCAGCATCCCTAAGGATGGTCGGCTCAGTCGTGGTTCCCATTTGCATGGGGATAAAGTCTCCTTCATGCATCTCCTGAGATGAACCTGGGAATATGCCTGCAGAGACAGTAGGGTTAGAAAATAAGGATCCTTGAGGATCCTGAGCTGCTCGGAAGCGGCTCCGGTATGGTTGGAATGGCTGAGATGAAGATCCCTGTAGCATCTGTGGAGTAGGCATTGCTGACTGCTGACTCCAAGGCTCATGTAGGTTTGTTGCCTCGAATTGTTGTGGTCGAGATGCGGATTGATGCATTGAGACTGCTGGCATCCGATGGTTTAAAAACCCGGCTGGTTGCTGACTTGAGCATCTCGGCGGCTGCTGACTTCCATATTCGCTGTAGTAAGATTCTGGGGGTTGCTCAGAGTAGAATCCAGAGTATTCCAGATCCATCGTCCTGGAAGTCTTCTGATGCTGAGTGCCTGAGGATCCTGCAGTGGTAACTGTTGCAATACCTGACTTTTGAACAGTAGAGGGATTTACTTTCTGTTTCGGCTGCTCCGATATTTCCGGAGAGTTAAACCCGAATGATTTTGGGATCAAAGGGCTGATTTCCTCTACTGGTTTCTTCGATTTCTTCAATTCCATGATCTCCTTCATCATTCTCTCGTTGGTTTTGGTTTGTTCATCCGCATGGGCCTTCATTTGCCTGATCAAAACATAGAGATCGTTATTAGAAATAGTAGAGTTAGTGGACGTACCTTGAGATCCAGTAAAAGTGGGGTATTCCACTCCTTTAGCATTAGTATCAGCCACTTTCTTCATCATTGGGGGGAGACCAGCGTTGACAGTGGGCTTAGAGGATGAAACAGATTTTGAGGTGAATTTTGGTTGAGTCGACATTTTCAAGAATCGGTAATGGGAAGAAGATCAAGGCTCTTAATCGAATTCAAACACCGTTTGCCCCACGGTGGGCGCTAAATTGTTTTGGTCAAAAACTGCCTAAGCAATTAGTTGATCAAATTTCGTAAGTGAGGTAGCGTGTTTGAGGTAAATAAAGCTGAAAATGTAAGTTTGGAGATTAACGCGAGGATGTAACGAGGGAAAATCCAAGTATCCTTGAGTATCCTCAAGGAGCCTGGCAAAAAACCTCGGGGGCCGGTTCAAAGTACCTGCCTCCTAAAACTTTTATATGAAAGAATGTTTAGTACAAAGAATGAGCTCGTATTCTAAGTGTTGCAGAGAATTGTAATCATAAAAGAGGTGTGTTGTGTGTGTGTGTGTGTCTCTCCCGAATGAATGACCTAGAGCTCGTTTAAATAGTCAAAAGTACATTAACTAACTAGGCTAAAAACTAGGGATTGAGTCTTCAAGTCTTTGTGAACGTTGGAGTCAGTTACAACACGTCCCATAAAGCCTTGACCGAGTCTTTAGCCATCATTTACACGTCCCTTAATACCTGCAATCAATTAAGACACGTGGACAATTGTAACGGTTAATCGATAACTGTAGTTCAGGATCCTTTGAGCTTCTGGCGAGCATCCCGAAATAATATAACCAACTGTCCTATATTTTAGGGATTCTCCCAACTGAGCCAATATGAACGTTGTGGACCACTTTAGGCTTGTCTACACGTTTCTTTGACCCTGCAATTAATAAGACACATGGGAAAAACAAACGGGTTAGTTGATAACTGTAATTCAGGATGCTCGAACCTGCCAGGATCCTGAACTTGCATAAGGATACCAAACCATTTGAGCTGCCGCCAGGATCCCGGATTATCAGCCCTAACAATACTGTTTTGTAATAATTGATGATTTTTCTAGATACACTTGGGTTTTCTTTCTTAAAACAAAAGATGAAACTGCTGAATTGTTGAAAACACTTGTGATAAATTTAGAAAATCAATCGGATCTCAAAGTCAAAACAATTAGGTGTGACAATGGCACAGAGTTCAAAAATCATGTTTTGAATACATTTTGTGAGGAAAAGGGAATTGTGAGACAATTTAGTGCTCCTAGAACTCCACAGCAAAACGGTGTTGCTGAAAGGAGAAATAGGACATTGATTGAAGCTGCTAGATCTATGTTAGCAGACTCCAAACTCCCTGTGATATTTTGGGCAGAAGCAGTAAACACTGCCTATTATGTCCAAAACAGGATTTTAATTGTCAAGGGCAAAAACAAGACACCTTATGAGCGTTGGAGAAAAAGAAAGCCAAACATTTATTTCTTTAAGCCATTTGGTTGTCCTGTTACAATATTAATAACCAATGAGTTATTGCCCAAATTTGCAGAAAAGGCAGATGAGGGATATTTTGTTGGATACTCAGGTGTGTCAAAAGCATATAGAGTATACAACAAGAGAACCAAAATTGTTGAGGAAACTATAAATGTATCTTTTAATGAAAAATCTACCAACAATTTTGAATCTCAACCCACTTGGTTATTTGATATTGATGCACTAACCACTGCTTTCAACATAACTGTTGATAAGCCCGTGAGATCTCTAGTGCAGGAACATAACTTATATAGGTCTGCTGATGAACATTGGAAGAGCAACACTGCTGGAACTGAGAAGCAAAACTTCTTTTCTTCAATGAGCATCAAACCTATCTTGTCGGGCAATGAAAAGAAACAGACTGAAATAATTCAAATTGAAGAAGAAATAGTTCCGGTCGAAGTTAAAACGGAAATTTCTCCGGCTCAAGTTCAACCGGAAAACTTAATTTCAAAAACTATTGAGAACAATGATTCCGGGTCAACTGAACCTGAAAATTCAAATGATGAATTCAGTTTTGAGCATCTGACCCACATTTCAGAGGATTGTTCTCATAATACAGTTGAAAGTTCAAATCCTGTATCACAAATTGGTATTGAGCTTGATCATAGACTTCCTCAGCTCAATATACACTCAAATGGAAGAAGCCATGAGTTCCCTATGTTTCTTGACAGAAGAATCAACAGAGATCATCCAGTGAGGAATATTATTGGAGAAGTGTCAGCACCTGTGTTGACAAGGAGTAGATCTGCTAATGCAAACATTTGTTTGTATGCTGCATTTTTGTCTCAAGAAGTACCCAAGAAGGTAACATATGCCTTGGAAGACAACAGTTGGGTAGAGGCAATGCAGGAAGAGTTATTTCAAATTAACAAGCAGAAAGTTTGGGAATTGGTAGATCTGCCTGATGGAGCAAAACCAATTGGCACAAAATGGGTATTCAGAAATAAGAAAGATGACAGGGGAATTGTTATAAAAAACAAAGCAAGACTGGTAGTGCAAGGCTATGTGCAGAAAGAAGGCATTGATTATGATGAAGTGTTTGCACCAGTGGCTAGATTGGAAGCAATCAGAATCTTTTTAGCCTATGCTGCCTACAAAGACTTCCAAATATTTCAGATGGATGTCAAAAGTGCCTTCCTGAATGGCCTACTGGAAAAAGAAGTATATGTCAACCAACCTCCTGGCTTTGAGGACCCTCACCATCCTAACAAGGTGTGCAAGCTAATCAAAGCTTTGTATGGTCTCAAACAAGCACCCAGAACCTGGTATGAAACTCTTTCTAACTATCTTCTAGAGAATGGCTACAGGAGAGGGGCCATTGACAAAACACTTTTTTGTTAAAACTGTTGGTAAGGATATGTTGATGGTACAAATTTATGTAGATGATTTATTTTTGGTTCATCTAATACTATTTTGTGCAAGGAGTTTGAAACTTTGATGCAGTCCAAATTTGAAATGAGCTCTATGGGAGAATTAACATTCTTCTTAGGACTACAAGTGAAGCAAACTGCAGATGGAATCTTTCTGAACCAATCAAAGTACATTCAAGACATGTTGAAGAGATTTGATATGCAAGCTTGCTCAAGTGCAAAAACTCCTATATCCATTTCCCACAAGTTAACAAGTTAACTACTTGTTGTTGAAAAAGATAAAAAAGGGCACTTGTGGTTAAGAAACTGAAAACAGAAGAACAGATAGCTCAGTTAAAAGTCAGAGAACTTTGCAACCTGATTGATACAATCTTTTATAAGCTCAAAGGAGACATAGCTGCAGTCAATCCAAAGCTTGTGATGCCTGCACCTTCATAATTCACTTCAGGTACATCATCAAACTTAAATGTTAAACCTGAATTTACTGATGATGCAGATATGCTACCTCCACCTTATTTTACATATGACCTAAGCCCCATATCTACAACAGCTTCATCACTTCCACAATCATTTGCCCTCATTCCATACAAACCACCTTCAATTTCCAAGAAGGTAGCAACCAAACTTGCCAACCCAAGATACAGGACTGACAATTTTACACCAATTTTCCCTCTTAAGAAGAAGCCTCCTCCTACCATGGATTTCTCTGATATTTTCCCACCTTCTCCACCTTCAAGCCCTACACCAGAAGTCATTAAACCACCAACACAAACTTCCCTACCTCCACTCACCATCAAAGAACCTTCTACCACCTTTACCAAACCTACTGAAGTTCAATCTGGCCCTTCTTCATCATCTGCCAAAGGCAAAAGACCTATTGTGCAAGAATCAACAAATGATTCTGATGAAGAAAGGATGATGAGAAAAAGGAAGATGATGCATGCCAAGAGCAAAAGAGATCAAAAGCAAAGAAGAAAAGCTCCACCAGAAAGAACAAGATTGTGGGTTGGACAGTAGATGAAGCAAATTTTGATTTCACTTTCAATTTGGCAAATGACACAACTCAGGTGGTAAATGCTCACAAGGCCACTACATTCCTTTCTTTGCTACAAATGACTGACATCATTCTAAAGCTTAGAGAAATTCTAAGTCCTTCAAG
>JBCNJP010012637.1:0-13524 GCA_039602395.1 Deinandra increscens subsp. villosa | reverse complement strand
TACACGATCGTTTTTAGATAACCTAATTATCAATACTAGGTTGGTAATTTATCGCGAAGCTTGTTATAAAATTAATAAACTCTTTACTAATTTTATGGCTTTTAATATTTAACTACTTAAAACTAAAACCAACTCTATAATAACAGCTTATTATGTTTATTTCTTTTAATTAAAATTTCCTTTTAATTATAAACGTCTTTTGGGTTTGCGTAAATTACTTTTGGGTTAGATGCATTATACTAAATAATCAGTCAAATATAAAATCGAGCCATTTATGATTATGCGTTTAGTTTCGTTCAAGCCAATGAACGAGACTAAACTAGGTTAATTAGGGACAAGCAACCACAATTCTGGCATTGCTCCACTTGATTTCTTTGATCGTCACGAGATGTCCAAAAGTATCCATTGACCACCTTCTGGATCTACTTCAGTCTTGACAATGCTCGTTTTTTGTTGTCTTCCCCATGATGTATATTTTGACGCAAATAGATTTAGTTTTACAAGATAAAAATAAAACATAACTATTACATTGCGGGTCCGTCATACCTGAAAAACACATACATCATTAATATAAAACAACCATAATCAAAATCAATCACAGCCATAACTAATCACATCCACAACAATCATAACTAAAATGATAATTAGGTCGATGGCTCGATTCACACAATCGTAAACATAAAGGCATATTTATATGTCACGACAAAACTGACATATATAAAACTCAAGATCAACAATCTAATATTATCTGAATCGTCGTAAAAGTGGCTATGATACCACAGATGGAAATTGTAGGCTCGTTTAGGACAAAGTTTAATTTTTGTCGAATTAATTTAGTATCGTATTTTAGATTTTTTTGTTTATCAAAAAACGATTATACTAAATAATCTAATGCGAAAGAGATAAAGTTGAAAATTTTTAATAAACGAGTTAGGTATTCCACACCGGTGATCCAATTATAAATAATTTTGATAAATATAAAACACAACTATTGGGTGTTTAGAGTTCGACATTGACGATATCGAGATGAGACACTCTGAATTCGATAAATGGATCCACTAGAAATCATTGATCACCTGTCCAACACTTGAAAAACACGAAACTTTATCCCTAAACGATATCCGAGAATTCGGATATCAAACCTACGGGACAATACGAACTGGTTCACACCTGTATCAGTACACGACAGCGGGTGATAACTGGAGCGGCTAGTGGCAGCAACGGCAAAGCGGCGGTGCGACAGCGTTAGCCAACGGACGACGGCGGTCGACAGTGGTGGTGGTGCCGACAGCGCAGAGAGGGAGAGAGCAAGCAGGTTTAGGGTTAAACTTTTAGGATTAATCTATGTCATTAGGGTTTAGGATTTAACCTATATTTATAGGAATACAAGTTATAATCTAGTCCCCAAAAATACTGTCTTTTTTTCTAGAGATATTATCCTGATATGAACTGTTAATACATTTAATATCCTTTAAAGTTTATATGTGCGAAACATACCCAATATATCTGATATATACATATACATCAACCTCCGTTAACTAATTATCTAAAATGTTTTCCGGAAAATTATTATTAATGTCTTTATTAATTTATTTTATCCGTATTTAATTTATCTCATAAATTAAATCTCTCATTTATATAATTACGGGATAACGTCTTATCCTATAGTTAGTCAAAATTGTCTTTTGACGTAATAATATTTTCTGATTAAATCGTTAACCGCTTTAACAATTTAATCCTCGTTTACATCTTAAACGACCGTTTTAATTTATCCATGAATTGTTTTTCCAAATAATTAATCATAATCATTATTTTGACAAATAATGATTCGCCTAATGTTCGTTCTGTGATCGGTAATATTTAAGTATATAATATTCAAATACCTTAACCTGTTTTTCATCCAGAGTGTAACTCTTAAATTCTACCTTCATGGTTACGTTGAGTAATTGACAGTCAAACACATCAAAATCCAACATAGGTTTCCCATTAGAAATTTGCATATCGGCTATCCGGATTTGGTATGTCCTAAATTTTGAACATAAAGGTTATGGTCTCTGTTTAGTGCTAAAACGTATTATAATTTGTACTTGAAATTTCAAGGATTTTTTTAAAGTAGAGTAGAGTTGTAATAACTCGAATTTTAGATAATAAATAGTTATGTTAATATTAATGTTAAATAAATTGTTACTATTAGTTTTACATTGGTATTCATGATTATAAATATTTACTATTAGTAGTTATGGATGAAAATGTATATTTTTTTCACATAAAACGTAAAAAGTAAAGTTACACTAGTTTCTTATTAATTTAACTATAAAATACCATGGAGTAATGACTAATTTGAAAACTTACGTTTGAAATGTCAATCGTTGGCTCATGTTAATTGTTTAATATAATTGGATGATAAACCATAGTTTTATAATCTATTTATCTACTACTCCTTATAAAAAAATATTTTGCTGATATGGCATCACCACAAGCCTCTTCTTTTTATCATCCCCCCCCCCCAAATCATGTTCATATTTGTCTAACTTTTAATCACGCTCGAGATCTTACAACCCGACCAGAATATTCATAACACGCGGTGCATTCCCTAAAAACCTATTTATTTTTTAATGGCAATTTAGCTCAGCAGTGTATCGGAACTGGTTACCATCGGACGGGAACCGAGCAAGCGCATAAACCCTCCCTTGTGACTCAGGATCAAGCACAATGCCCAATCCTTCATTGCCCACCAATATCTACCAAAGTGGTGTGAGTGGGACTAGAACCTAGGTCTCTTCAACCACAAGGTATGAGTTTTATTAGAGCATATTCCTAGGCTACAGAGTGTCTCGTGTATTATATCTAAGTGAGTGCGTTGTACTGAGTCTAGAGGCAGCGAACCATGGTCCTAACCAATGGTTCGCAGGCCAACGAACCAATGGTTCGCCGGTTGGTTCATTGGGCAGTTTATAGCACAGGATAAATAGTTGAACTTCCATAGTTCAAAAAAACGAGTTCTGCTAAGTGTGTGTTTCTGTGTGTGAGTTCTAGAGAGAGAAAATAGAGAAAGTCTTCTTCTAATCTTGTGTAATTCAATAAGAAAACTCTTAATTACATTCTCGTGTTCACTAGATTTGATTGATTCTTCAGCCGTAAGATCGTATCACACTCTTACAAGTGGTATCAGAGAAATCCAGTTTGCTCTGCTGATTAGAATTGATCAAAATTAGATTTCTGGTGAGAGAAAGTTGGATTTTTCTTATGTTTTCATTAATTTTCTTCAATTCCAAGTGCTTCTGGTGTTAAAATTGATTTCAAAACAGTCCTAGTGTGTTTTCGTTGCTCAGTGCTACAATTTATAGTCCAAAACGTCCAAATTTGCAAATCAGTCAAAACAATGTTGGTTCGCCGGTTGAATTTGTTGGTTCGTCGGTTAATTTTATTAGTTCGCCGGATGAGTCTGTTGATTCGTTAGATGGTTCGCTAGGCAATCTTCAACAGTTGGTCCGCTGAATTTTGGTTCGCCAGTACATCTTCATGTTGGTTCGCTAGTTAATCTTCAACAATGGTTCGGAGTGGTTATAACTAACCATTTGGTTTGCCAGGTCATTGGTTCGCTGGTTACATCATTGGTTCGTTGAGTTTTTGGTTTGTCTAGATTGGTTCGCTAAGGATTACGGTTCGCTGAGTGTTTTTTGTTCGGTCAAAGACTTTGTGAAAATGCGTGAGCGATAGATCGTCTACTTAAGCGTAATGAAATTAATGTAAAATGAGTATGAACACTAGGAGTAAATACAATAGACTTGTATTAAACCACAGAGTACACATATGAAAGATATGACCAAGAGCTCCTGAACTGAATACAAGACAACCTATTTATACATGGTAAATCTCGATGGTCCGAACCTCCAGTTCGGACAAGTTCGGACTTGTCCGAACCTAGAGTTCGCAAGGAGTTCGGCCAGCAGCAATCATGCATGATCTTGTCTTGTATTCGATACTTCACATGACGCTCAGGAACCATGTATCAACAAAATCCCCCTCGGCATGTGCAGTATCATCTTCCATTAAAAATATGTATCTTGTATCTTCAATCAAACTCTTCCTCTTCTTTAACGATGAGTTCAATCTTGTATACATGATATTGCATCATGTTTAATCTCTTTATCAACAAACTTCAGAAGACTTGAAGTTGTGGTGTTCTCTTTCCACTTAGTAACCTGACAACATAAATAATCTTGGTGCGAAACGTCTCTTCGAGACTCCAAGATATTTTGATTTTAAAATTTGATTTCGTATTCCGTGTTGATCAATCGAAAACAAATTAGAAACAAAATCTTTTTGACTTTTAGAAACTTTATATCAAAACACACCTAAAATCTTTTTGGTATTTTCTGATAATGAAAAATAAAAAACAATACAGAATCAAACACTATTTTTGTCTTTTGCGAGAAAGATCACGACTTGGGATCATATTGAACATAACATGCTGAACAACACTTCAATTTCGATTATTGTAGCACATAATCCATATCGATTGCAGATATAGTTTGTCCAACTTTAAACTCAGGAAAAATCATACTCATAACATCTAGATATGTTAAGATATTGATTATATTTGCATTGACCAGTGTACCCCACACTATCAGACATACTCAGATATGTTTTTTCTTATCATATTTTTGTGATTTCACTTGTGATTTTAATCACATAATGATTGTATTCATGATATAGTCAACTGTGTTCCATGCAAAAAGAAATAAGAACGTTAAATACCTTAAGGTTGATTTTTCGATACGCAAATAAGGCCTCAGATTTAACAAAATAAGAAAATAAAACAAGTTGAAATTGTATAAGTCAACAACAATCAGGTTGGTCTTGTGGACATACAGAGCAAGTCCGATGAGTATTACAAAACACCAAAGAAAATAAAGCAGAACGTTAAACGAACAACAATCAGGTCAGCCTTGTGAGCACGTAGAGAAAGTCTGATCGTTTGACAAAATAAAGAGAATCAAACAAGTTTAAATTTTTGCAAAATAAACACATGTATACACAGTGACTTCCATTTTATTTTTCATATATCTTTTTCTTGATATATCGTGAGATATGTATCAAGTTGTTGTCCACTAGGTAAAGCATCAGATTTTAGTGTCTATCATATTTGAATACTTTCTTATTTGCCGAGCCTACCTTACACATCGATCCAATGGTCTTATGGCTTTTTCATCTATTTTATCCATGAGTCAGACGATGTAAGCCAATGTACCATCATTTCCCAATCATGACGGATACAATTATTCATTTTTCAATGTTTTTGGATTTTTGCATTTTTCATTGTTTTTGTCTTTTTCAAATTTCTCCCCCTAAAAATGACAATTCTATTTATAGATTTTCATTTTTACGATTTGAAAAAACAAGACACTGTTTTTTGAATTTTTGCCAAAATAAACTCCCCCTCAAGATGAGACGGAGTGAAAAAAAAAACAAATCAGAAATTGATCAACCAACACGAATACTTGCATCTAAGCATTTTTGAAAATCAGATTGATTTTCAAATTCAGATTAAGTTAGCACAGATATTTCACAAACAGCAATTTCTCAATCACCGATAGGTCTTCCTGAAACACTTGCTTGACACCAGATAAAACATTAGTTGCGTTGGGATCGACCCGATTCAACAGTGTCGGGTCGCCCGGTGTCTTCCACATAATCAATGTTGGCCTTGAAATTACTTTTGGTTTCCAAATTTGATTTTTTTTTATTTTTGATCAGAATGAAAACGCCTGAGCGTGGGATCGGTCTGGTTCGATAACAATCGTGTATATGAGAATGCAAACAAAACGATGTAAATAAACTCAATCTCTCATTAAGACTTGATAATCAGAGAATCAGAGTACAAACACACACTCTTACACAGAAGTTCGTTCAACTCTCGAAAACTGGATACAAAGACACACACAAAACTATATATAGACCTTCGGATGTCCGAACTCCCAAGCTTGTCCGAACTTGAGGTTCGGCCAAGGCTCGGCCAATCTTAAATTGCATACCCAACGCATCATCGCCATAACAACAAAATGGCTTTCTTGTTAGCTCACGAATATCCCAAACCGGTAAACTGCTGAAATCTTTGGCACACTTGAATTACTGGATTCCATGTTCACGTTTAATCCCGTATCACTTCAAGCTCGAAGCATACATCCAACTAATTATTTCACTTGAAACTTGACCCTTGAATTTGAAGAATGCTCTTTGCTTGATTGGTTTCGGAGGCGGAACATAGTTAGCATGAAAAGCTTTCATGAACTCGTCAAATGTGTGACGCTGTTTCTGAACTTTAGCCTCCTTAACCATCGGGTCTTCAAGTTTTTCTGATTCTTTCTTTCTCAATCTTTCCTCAACCTCAGCATCTTTTTCCTTCGGAAGTACCTCAAACTCATCACCAGATTGATTATTATTGAAGTTGGAGTACAAATATGGATATTCTTCTTCTGTGATATCCTCTATCTCAATCTCCTCTTCAAAAATACCCTCTTCGTCTTCATCAGACTCTGGTTCAGGATCTTCATATTTATCTGGAACTTTCTCAGATGCTTTTCTCATCTCTTCGTCATTTAGGTCAAACACTCTTTGCAACCCTTCAGCCGTCAAATCACCTACAAACTCACCTTCCTCGAGTGTCTGCAACATTTTTGCAAAATCACTCATACTCGTTGCAGCTTGATTAGATGGAATTGAGATGATCGGCACAGCTTCTCGTGAGTCTTTCTCCCCCTGGGAAGTAGATATCCCAGCACCCGAACCCGCGGTTCCAGATGGGCCTGGTCTTCCACCAACATTCCCCCTGAGAATCATCTTGATCAGGATCATCGTTCAGAAATCGCATCGGATCTTCAGAACAACCCGAGCCATCTCCAATCTCCCCCTGAGCTTTAAACTTCTCCATCAAGAATTTAATCTGCTCACCCATCTCAAGAAGCATCTTAGACTGAGTCTGACTAGTCCTATTTAATCTTATAATTTCTTGATCTTTGGCTACGTCACGACTGTGCAAAGTTGTGATCCGCTGACTCAAAATTTGATTCTCATCTTTTAAATCATCATTATTTAACCGCAACACAGTAATCATCTTTTCTTGTTCTTCAGACTTAGCTTTCAAGGCATCGATCTGAGATTGTTGGTCATTTAGTGTGCTTTAAAGAATACTCGCTTGAGAGAAAGAAACTGAACCTTGTTCGAAATTGAAATTTACATCAGGTGTAGAATGTGCTGAAGCAGTTGCAGTTGAAAACACCGGAGTTGTGGGTGTAGATCCCACTGGCTGATTCACAAACTGCGCACCAGCACTTGCTAAAGGTGTTGTGCTAACAGTTGTCGATCTATTTGCATTCATCAGATCTTGCAAAAAGTCAGCCTAAACATCAGACACTGAAGTCTGAACGGTTGTAGACACTTCAGGCACAGACATAGCAGGAGTTGCTGAAGAAGAAACACCAGAACGAGGTTGCAAAATGAACTGTTGTACTCCTTTCTGTTGTACTCCTTTTCTCTTCTTAGTTCTTTCTCCAGCAATTGACGTCTGCCTTCTTTTTGCTGAAGAACCAGCAACTTGCTGTTTACCTTTACCGGAAATCACATCAGCAACAGGATTATAGTCTTCATCAGACTCAGATGAGGCCACCACCTCATACACACGATCTTTGTAACGATCGTTGCTCTTGTTCTTGTTGATTCGGTAAGCGAAATGTTCATCGCTTCCCTTCCTGAGCTTTACATACTTCGAGTTGATCAAGACTCTCACAAACGGATTGTTTGTATCAGAGAAGTCTTCAGAATCAGCCCCAACATTCAGATCTTCTTCATCTTCAAGGGTATTTACTGCTGGTGTCTCAGTCACATTGACAGGTACAGGAACTTCCTGTGCTGAGACCACCGGTTCAGTAGTTGGCGGTTGAGAAACAGCTTGTTCAGGTCCTTGATTCACCGGTTCCTGGACCACTGGTACTTATCTTTTAGGTCTTTTTACTAGACCCTGTTGTGGAATCTGATTCTGTTCTTCAATCCAGCTGTAATCGAGTTCTTCTGAATCACTTCCATCTTCATGACGAGGTGCACCCCGTGCTCGTGCCACGTAATTGACATTGGCTAAATGACCAATTAAACGCTTCAGTTTCGGCTGAAACTCTAGAGCTTTCTTTTGATAAGACGCCAGAGCCCCAACACTTGCCTCCGTCATATGTTTCAGTTCCATTTTCTAGGCTGCATTCTTTATCAAAGCAGGATATTTATCATTGAGAACCATCTGAAGGAATCTGGGATAGATTGCCGCTTTCTTCTGTCTTTGTGTCAGATTATCTCTCATGTATTGAAAGATCATCCCAGAAACATTATACGGACTGTTCATTACTAACACATTCATCAGAGATAGAATAATATGCTGGACTTCATCATGACCAGAAATCCTATATCCCAAGCAGATCAACAACACGTGTGCCAGATACTTGTACGGGACGCTTAGCGACGATTTGTACACCCATTCTTTACTCGGATCATCAGTATACCAAATCTGCTTCAAGAACCCCACATTATCTTCATGAGGAAACTCAATACGTGCTGTTGTTGTATCAGATTCTAATTGCAATACCCGACGAATGTCAGCTTCAGTAACTTCAACCTCTTTGCCTTGAATATTAGCAACAATTATGATAGGAGCATCAGAAATTGTTCATGCTGTACTCCAAAATTCTAGAATAATGTCTCGATACACATCACATTGTGTAGTGATGGCATAATGAATTCTGGACCTCCTTAGAAACTCAAAAATCCTTGATCCTCCAAATTTGTCATGTTTGCCTCGTGTAACACCGATATGCGCACAAATGGTATGCTTGTCACCAATTTTCAGGTCGTTGGCCATATCTGAAAATACATAAAAGAAAACATTAATTAAATTAAATGTTATTAACAGATATAATCACTGATTTCGTCAAATCATTATCGTTTGCGTAAACGAACAACATTTGATCAAAAATTCATAGACTGCCGAACTGTGTCCGAGCCCCCTCCGAACCCCCTCTGAACCCCACATTCGGAGTCTCCGAACCCCAGGTTCGGAGTTTGAAAAACTCTGAAGAGTTTGAATTTGAAAACCAGTGAAAACGACCAAAATAGGCTACACAAATCAACTCCCATGGTCGGTTTCTGATTATAAACCCATTGGAACCTCTTTTAATTGTTAAAAACAAGGTTTAGATGGTTAATTTCCAGATCTAAGAACTGATTACAAGCCGGATGAGTTTTCGAACAGAAAAACCACAAACAACAGATGAAAACCTAATCTAAGACAATCAGTGAACTCGGAATCATGATATCTACCTAGAATCTGTCTCAAATCTGTCAATAACGAGCTAATTAGAAAGTTGAAACATTTGGCAGCCGTTCGGTGCAAGTTCGGAGAAAACAGTAACTAATGACCTCCGAACTCCAGGATTGGCGAATTTATAGGCCATAACGTTCGGACCTCCGAACGTCCTCCGAAATCCAAGTTCGGACGAACAGTTACACCGAACTCCACACTCGGCCATCTCCAAACCTTGTCCTATGATGAACTTCGGACCTCCGAACTTCACGTTCGGTCGTCCGAACTCCTGGATTGGAGATATCAAAAAAAAATTCAAAATAAACCCCTTAATTGATGAATCTTCAAATTGAACCTTGAAAGTTCTAAAAATTATCAATGTTCCTCAAACTTCGTTCAATATACTGATGAAATTTCTGAAAACAAGTCAGTTTGGTTGTCTCCGGCATAATTTTGAATTTTTCACTAACGGTTGATCAAAAATAAAGCAGAATCAAAATCTTTTTGATTTTTGTAAACTTTCGAACACACCAAATTTTATTTTTTTGGATTTTTAGAAAAATATGCTAAAACACACCTAAAATCTTTTTGGATTTTCAAATATTCAAACAGAAAACGAAACAGAAATGAAATGAAAATTACTGAACTAAAACTTAAATAACTTAAATATTTTTGTGAGAAAGATCCAGACGCGAGATCATATCAGCTAATGTGCATCAGACACACTTCAATATCATTTTTAATCAGCATGCAAGTCAAGTTGGCAGCAAATACAACTTTTCAGTTTATTTCAGTTTGGACAGATCAATTTTTATAGCTTTCTGATATGTTAAGGTATATTTAGCATGCATTGATAATATGACAGCCCACACAATCAGAAATACTGGTAATCTGGCTTATTCTTATTATTTTTGTATTTTCCACAGAATTTGATTTCCATCGAGATTTATCGTCCATGGTGTTTCATGCAAAAAATATAGCAGAACCCTAAACAAACAACAATCAGGTCGGCTGGTAGGCACGCAGAGAAAGTCCGATTGTTTAGGAAAATAAAAAATAGAAAATAAAGCAGAAATTGTATAACCCAACAACAATCAGGTCGGTGCTCCCGCACACGCGCAGAAGAAACGTCGCCGATCGTTTGACAAAATAAAGAAAATCAAACAAGTTTAAATCTTTGCAAAATAAAAGCATGCATACACCAGAACATCTCTTATTCTGTTTTTGCCTTTTTCATTTCATTCAATGCCAAGATCACACAGCATTCGTCATGATGTGCCTTACATTTAATCAAGCAAATTTTTTATATTTATATCATACTAGCATATATCAGATTTGTCCTTACGCATTTAACTAACCAAACAAGTACCTACAACTTTTCATTTTTACTTTATCCGTGGTTGATAACACACGCCGATGTAATATCATTTCTCGCTTGGTCGGATCAATTTCTCAAAATTTTGATTTTTCCATTTTTTATGCTTTTTGCATTTTTCCAATTTTTTTATAAGCATTTTTCCAATTTTTTTTATGCTTTTTGCATTTTTCCAATTTCTTTTTTATATTTTCTAATTTTCTCCCCCTAAAATACAAAACTCTATTTTTGGATTTTGTGAATAAGAATAAGAAAAAACAGACTACAAAAATAAACAAATGAAAAAATGATCAACCGAAAGTTACTCAACGGGTAACTTTTGTATGCCGTTGATCTGCAAAAGATAACGAAAGCGGGTTTTGTCAAAAGCTTTCGTAAAAAGATCCGCTTTTTGAAAATCAGTATGGATCTTTTGCAGATCAATCAAGTGTTTCTCAAAACAGTCACGGATGAAATGATAACGAATATCAATATGTTTCGTTTTTTAGTGGTGAACGGGGTTTTTAGTTATGCAAATCGCAGCCGAGTTATCTATATAAATTGGAGTAGTAAGAAACTTCAAACCGTAATCCCGCATCTGCTGTTGTATCCATAAAACCTGAGAGCAGCAACTAGCAGCCGCTATATATTCAGCTTCAGCCGTGGATGTGGCAGACAGAAGTCTGCTTCTTACACTGCCAAGATACCAACCGGTCGCCGAGAAACTGACATCCGGCCGTGGTTGACTTGAAGTTGATCTTGCAACCGCCGTAGTCTGAATCCGTATACGCCGACAGGTCGAACTTATCATCATGAGGATACCAGATCCCGAGATCTGCATTACCCTTCAGATAAGCTAGAATCCTCTTAACTGCTTCCATGTGAGAAACCCGAGGTGCTGCTTGGTACCTGGCACACAAACATACAGCAAACATTATATTAGGTCGACTAGCTGTAAGATACATTAAAGAACCTATCATTGCCCTATAACGAGTGACATCGACTGTTTCACCGTCTTCGTTAGGACACAGGCCATGTGACAGCTGAATAGGAGTTCCAGGAATGCGAACATCTTCCACCTTGAATCGATTCAGGACATCATTCACATAATTTTGTCTGATGAATGAAGATCCCTTTGTCAGATTGTTGAACTTGTAAGCCCAAGAAGAATGACATTTCCCCCATTGAACTCATCTCGAACCTTGTTTGCATTAAAGTCTCGAAATCCTTCGATAACTTCTCGTTTGAGCAGCCAAAAATAATATCGTCCACATAAATCTGTACCAGTAGCAGATCCTCCCCCGTTTTACGACAGAATAAAGTAGGATCAACCAACCCACGCTTGAATCCGTTGTCGAGTAAATAAGTTGACAACGTCTCATACCAAGCTCGAGGAGCCTGATGGAGACCATATAGTGCCTTGTCCAACTTATAAACCTTCTCCGGATAATCAGGATCGAAGAATCCCGGAGGTTGTTTGACGTACACTTCTTCCTTAACCTTGCCGTAAAGAAACGCACTCTTAACATCCATCTGGAAGACCTTGAATCCACGATGTGCAGCATATGCCAAAAAGATTCTGATTGCTTCAATTCTGGCAACCGGTGCATACACCTCGTTAAAATCGATTCCTTCTTCCTGAGAAAACCCTTGAACAACCAAACGAGCCTTGTTGCGGACTATGACTCCACGATCATCTCGTTTGCATTTATACACCCACCATGTTCCACACGGTTCTTTGCTTCCTGCTGGCAAATCTTCCAGGTGCCACACTCCTAATTTTTGAAATTGTAGTAATTCTTCCTGCATTGCTTCAACCCACGAACCATCTAATAAAGCTTCATGAACATCTTTTGGCTCGATCTGAGATATAAAGCATGAATGGAACGCTTCTTCCTGAACACCAGATTCCAAAACTGATAGTAACGCACTGCTCTCGATTTGATGTCTCGTACGCACTCCTTCATTTAAATCACCAATAATATTGTCTTGCGGATGAATGGTGTTTATCCGGAGCGTTTGATGAATAGGAACAACCACCGTTTCCGCCATACCAGGAACATGATCTTCCTCAACCACCACAGTTTCAGTTGTATTGACATCAACATCATTTGAAATAGTATCAACTTGTGGATCGACCACATTGTCAGTTGAATCAGCCTCAACTTCATTTGAAGTAGCATCAACTTGTGGATCTAGTTGTTGAGTAGGAATTTCCACCTGATGTGTCACGGCTTCATGAAATTCACTATCATCATCTGAAGACATATCATCAGCTGCAACTGTCGAATCATTTGAAGTCTCGGTCATGTAATCATCAGCAACAGGCACTACTGGAGTCGGCAGAGTTTGTATATTTAGAACCGGAGTATCGTCTTGTAATTCAATGAAAACTCGAGTAAGTTGTTCATCAGACATCTCTGGCTTCGATTCAAGATTTTCAAAAAGAGCTTTGTAATCGAACAACCAGTCCGGTCCAACACCTCTGGGCGGTAAAGTATAGGATTGAAAATCCACATGCAAATATTCAGCCACCGTACCAGTCTGCTTATTAAATACTCGTTTCTTTTGATTTGAGTATCCGACAAACAATCCCTCAAAGACTTTGTCGTCAAATTTGCCCGCAGACGCTAAGACAGTACAGGGACACCCAAAAGGCTCTAGATAATCGAGATTCGGCTTACGATTCTTGAGTAATTCATAACATGTCTTCCCAAGACGTTTAACAGTAAGCACTCGATTAAGCACGTAACATGCGGTGTTGACAGCTTCCGTCTAGAAAGGGACAGGTAATTGAGCATCAGCCAACATCGTTCGTGGATGG
>JBCNJP010012636.1:0-13527 GCA_039602395.1 Deinandra increscens subsp. villosa | reverse complement strand
ACACTCTCTCTCTACTCTCTCTCTAGCTTTTCTTCATCAAATCTCCATAAAACTTAAAGATAAAAACTAATAGGAGCAACAAGGAAGTAAGATCTACCATCCTCCATCCATCTCCACGTTTTTCTCAAGTTAGTAGATATTGTTTTCTTGATTTTCCCCTAGTTATTCATGTTAACTAGTTATATTTTCCATCTAGAACTCCAACCACAAGTCTTGGTTAAAAATGGTGAATTTTGACATGCATTTACTTCTATGTTCTTAGTATAAACTATGTTTATGTTCATATTAGATCTAGTATATCATGTGTTTCTACTAGTGATTTCAAGTAGTTTGAACCCCTCATACACTACATTATATAGATCTATAGAAAAACAAGTGTTGTGATGCTAGTATGTGTACAATATGCCTTGGATTTATGAACAAACCACTAGATCCGAAAATTGTGCCTCTTGGAACCCTAGGTCCGAAATTATCAACATGTTAGAAGGTTATGGATAGCACCATACGACTTATTGATATGTTTGGATGGCTAAATCTATAAAAATAACCCACTAAAAAGTCTCGGAAGCTATAGATAAATTAGGGCAAAATTTGGACAGAAACTTGGACCCCTTTTAAAGTGATTATAAAGTATGTTTTTAGTCATAAAAACCCTAGTACAAGATCCCTTTTGAAAATAGCTAAATTTGGGGAAATACGGGACCAAAACGGACACTTTATGGACCCGGAAACCTCGTTTTTGTTAAGATAATAAAATAAATGTTACAACTGATCTAGAACACTTTTAGGGACTTAAGATAACTTATAATAAGTTTACAAAATGTTTTGGTAGTTTACAAAGCCTTAGAACGAGTCACATGATCACAACCGACTAAATCGGACACAAACCGGCAAAACCGACAAAACTAGGAACTTGGACTTTTGAACCTGAATTTTCTGATTTGATTCTATGATGAAAATAAATGTGTATTCATTTATTAGGTCATTTGCCTTAGTCAAATTTATAAATAACGTGAAATGCGGCTAACACCGGCAAGAAGCTTGTTTTGACCTTAAACCGTCATTTCTTCCTATAAAAGTCCTTTAAACTCATATGATATTTAATTGGAAATTTAAACTATTACTAAACTAATTATTATCATGGAAATAAATAATATTTTACTTATCGCATAATAAATATTTATTTTCAATAAATATTTCCTTAAGGTAAACGAAATCGTATCCAAACACCGGGTTAGCATAACGCCAAGACTTGACCAACCAAATTGGAGTGACTTAGATGTCAACCCGATTTCTATATTCTAAGTTGTCTTATAACAATGTATAGGACTGCTTACATGCCTATCTTACTGAATCATTTGCATTCAGGTGAGTTTTCACAGCCCCTTTCTTTTAACAGTTTTAATACTTGGGGGGAGAATTCATTACAAACGTAAATTATTGCCTGATAAATAGATTACTTGTTACCTTATTGATATGAGCTTTTCTAGTCCAAATCATATTGTATCCTGCTTGTTCATGTTATGATGAAACCCCACTATTAGTTGAATCCAATTAATTTACAAATAGAAACGATGACTCGTGGATAGATCTATTGGGTTAACGCCCCTGCTCTGATTGGTAGCTCCAATCCTGACTCCGTTTTAATAGTCATTAGAGTATATACAGTTATATTTGGCCATGCGGTACTGTTGGACATAGTATCACGAGTGGGTAAACAGTTAGTTTCGGTATTCAAGGTTCATGGTAATTTATAAAATAGTATCTAAACAAATTGTCAAACGATGGAATGATTCAGTCAAACTTGTTTATCAAACCTTACATGCATGCTATCTAAACCTGTGAACTCACCAACTTTATGTTGACTCGTTTTAGTATATGAATTCTCAGGTGATTGAACCTTGCTGCATTCAGAACATCATATCATGTAGGACCTGCATTTTTCTTATTCTGGAGTAATGGTCAAACCAAGCTGCACTTTTGGAGATTTCATTGCATAACACCTAACGGTGTCATGTTCTCAAATCTTTTTGAAATGTAATTGTTTTTGTAACAATGAAGACAAATATACTTTCACTACTATTTCCGCTACAACTTTGAATGAAACTCCACATTTTTAATTAACTTAACTTTATAAACGGCTCTTGTTGTTTAATCATCTAGAGGTCGTTCTATGTAATCTTGACTGTGGCATCGTCTCAATCTCGCACCCGACACAATAAATATTGGGGTGTGACAGATTAGTATCAGAGCCAAGGTTATAGAGAACTAGGTTGCATACTAGAACTTAGTCTATAGCCTAACGCTCTGCTAGCCCCATCCCATGCATTACTTTCTTGCATTATATACATGCCTTACTTGTTGCATCTCTTAACTATTATAATTACACTAACGTAAGACTATTATTATGACTTGGAAACTTTGTCACAGCATGACTACCCCTGTCGAGCTGTCTTCGGACTCGGAAGTGGAGATTGAGACGATGCCACCTCCACCAACTCTAGCATCTCCATCCACTGCCACGCCGACCTCACCTACCAGCGTGTCGACCATGTCTCTGACGATGAGGAGACGGACTCCGAGGAAGATCCGGATGAGCCCCCATTCTATGATGTGGACATCAATACTAACGACCCCCTCATTGATGAAGACTCTATTACGGTTACCCTAAGCTCATCTCATGCTGCCTCGCCTGTGCGTGCCTCCGCATGTATACTGCGCGGAAATCCGTCTTTCACCGCCCCTCTCGTGGGACCAGCCTTTCCTCCCGTGTGGGATCTCCCCGCAAGAGATCGTGTACCCCAGAGCCTATCCTTGCTTCTACCGACTCACCCTCGCTTCCCTTAAAGAAGCGAGTGCATTTTGACGATAGCACCTACGAGTTTGGCGAGACGTCATCTGCTGCATCCGCTAGAATCACCCCTGTTACTCCAGTCACCCCTGTTGTTCCGGTCACCTCTTCTGTTCCGGTCACCCCTGCTATTCCAGTCACCCCCGTAGCACATTGCACCTGCTGAATCTGATTCCCCACCTATCCTTGTTCATGGTGTTGCCATAGACGTTCTGATTTCCTCCCTCTTTGACGGCATTGCTCGCCGTGATTCCGAGATTCACCGCCTCTAGGCTATCCCTCAGCTCCCACCTACCCCCATAGCTACCCTGGAGATTCGTATTTCTGAGCTCGAGAGCCTCACTGGTTCTTATGTCCATACCTTGGACACTCTGCATACACTTCTAAGAGAAGTCAACGGCGTTGTCGACGCCGCCCTTGCTGCTGTGGAAGCCCTTGCCGCCAACACGCCATCACTTGCGGATTTCAATGACGCCCTCCAGCTGACGCTCTCGGTCATCACGCAGGCTGGAGAGATTTTGACATTGCTCCAGCACCCATGATATTAGCAGTATTAACATATTGGGGATCTGTTTTACCCCTACTTTTGTAATGTGATGTAACTTGTACTATTGTGGAATCATGTTATCCACCAAAAACAATGTTGTCTTGTATGAATTGTTTTCAGTCACGGTTATGGACGTTATGATGTATGTTTTGATTCGCTATTATGATTGTGTTGTGATGTTATATTTCTTCTTGCACGTGTATGATTGATGTATGTCGTGATATGTTTGGTTGTTATTATGATTTCCTTACTCTTGTTTTACCCATGTGAAATTAGAATCATGCCTAGACGTACTACGAGAGCTAATCCTCCTCCTCCTCCGCTTCCGCCGCCACCTATGAGTGCTGCTGCAATTGAAGAATTAGTACTCCAACGTGTGACTGAAGCACTTGCTGCCGCTAATACAGAACGTTCCACTGCCTCCAACGGACGTCGCTCACCTACCGGTAAGTCAAATCCACGATTGGATTGAAGATCAGCAAGTAACAATTACAAAGGATTGTTTTAAAGATGCTTTTGATCTATCGTTACAGGTACTCGGGACTGTAGTTATAAAGACTTCATGAACTGCAAACCCATCCATTTCAAAGGCACTGAAGGTGCTGTCGGACTGATCCGATGGTTCGAGAAGACTGAATCAGTCTACCATATGTGCAACTGTCCAGATGAATACAAGGTCAAGTACGCCACTTGCACCTTCAGTGAAGGTGTACTAACCTGATGGAATTCCTATGCTGAAACCATGGGTCAGGATCTTGCTTACTCCATGTCTTGGGAAGATCTAAAGGTACTCATGAGAGATGAGTACTGCCCCCGAGAAGAACTACAACGCCTGGAAGTTGAATTCTGGAATCTCACCATGGTTGGTGCCGACATCACCGGGTACACTCGACGTTTCCATGAACTGGCACACTTGTGCTCCACAATGGTTACCCCTCTATACAAGAATATAGAGAGGTACATTTGGGGACTTTCCCCTCTCATCCAGGGAAATGTCATGTCATCTAATCCTGCTACCCTCCAGAGCGCCATACGTTTGGCCCACAGCTTGACCTATCAAGCCGCCCGCCAAGGTGCGTCATTCGCCAAGAAAGCCTCTGAAGTTAAGACTGCTGTTATTCCACCCACCTCCTCTGGTAACGTCAAACCTGACCACAAGTGCAAACGTGGTCATGATTGGAAGAAGAAGAGACTTGCAGAAACCCCTGCTGCTGAAGTTCCAAAAGCCATCAAGGCTTATGCAGCTATTGCACCTGCCGCTGATGCAAAAAGAAATGGTTACACCGGAAACCTGCCCTTGTGTAACAAGTGTAACCTGCACCACACTCTAGACTGCAGTAACATTTACTACAAGTATTGCAAAGCTAAAGGTCACATCTATCGGGACTGACCGAGTCGCGCGAACAAGGTTCAGACCACTAACACCTGCTACGAATATGGGAACTCTGGTCACTTCAAAAGCGACTGTCCCAAGCTGAAGAAGCCAGGAACTGATGCTGCACATGGAAAAGCGTTCGTGCTGAATGCGATTGAAGAACGACAAGACCCGCACACCCTTATGGGTACGTTTCTGTTAAACGAACATTACGCATCCGTTTTATTTGACACCGGTGCCGATAAAAGCTTCATGTCTAGTGATTTTAGCTCTATCTTTAATATCACCCCTACGAAATTAGACACTAAGTATATAATCGAATTGGCCAATGGTAAACAAATAGAAGCGCGTGAAATGCTCCAAGATTGTTCACTGGATCTATTAGGACATAAGTTGAACATAGACCTCCTACCCGTGCAGCTCGGAAGCTTCGATGTAGTAGTCGGAATGGATTGGTTGTCCGTTAATCGTGCAGAAATAGTTTGCCGCGAGAAGCAAGTCAAGATTCCCCTAACTAACATTGAAACCTTGACCATTCAAGGAGATCGTGTCGATACAAAACTTCATATCATTTCGTGTATGAAGGCTCAGAAATGCCTCCGGAAGGGTTATCCTGCCCTTCTAGCACATGTATCTTCCAAGAAATCCAAGGAGAAGAAGATCGAAGACGTTCCAATTGTTCGGGAATTCGCAGACGTGTTTCCTTCCGATCTACCTAGTCTACCTCCACCTTGATAAGTAGAATTTCATACGATTTAGTTCCTGGAGCCGCACCAATTGCCCGATCACCGTATCGCCTAGCTCCATCCGAAATGAAAGAGTTATCGAATCAGCTACAAGAACTTCTTGATAAAGGACTTATCGGACCGAGCTTCTCACCCTGGGGAGCCCCTATCCTATTCGTTAAGAAGAAGGACGGATCATTCCGTATGTGTATCGACTACCGAGAACTGAACAAGTTAACGGTGAAGAACCGGTATCCTCTCCCAAGGATCGACGACTTGTTCGACCAACTCCAAGGATCAAGCTTCTATTCTAAGAACGACTTACGCTCCGGTTACCATCAACTAAAGGTTTGGGATGAAGATGTCGCCAAAACTGCTTTTAGGACTCGTTACGGCCACTACGAGTTCCTAGTCATGCCCTTTGGGTTAACCAACGCGCCTGCCATATTCATGGACCTCATGAATCGCATGTGTAAACCCTATCTCGACAAATTCGTTATCATGTTCATCGACGACATTCTGATCTACTCCCGTAGTAAGAAAAAACACGAACAACATCTCAAACTCATTATGGAATTGCTTAGAAAGAAGAAACTGTACGCCAAGTTCTTAAAGTGTGAATTTTGGATCAGAGAAGTACATTTCTTAGGCCACATAATCAACGATCGAGGAATTCATGTTGATCCCGCGAAAATCGAAGCGATCAAAAGTTGGAGCCCTCCAACTACCCCGTCTGAAATACGACAATTTCTTGGTCTTGCCGGCTATTACCGTAGGTTCATCGAGAACTTCTCCAAAATAGCCAAACCCTGACCACTCTGACTCAGAAGGAGAAGAAATTCATCTGGGATGATAAGACTGAAGAAGCTTCTTAAACGTTGAAGCAGAAGCTATCTGACGCTCCCATTCTAGCCTTACCTGAAGGCAACCGCGATTTCTGCGTTTACTGTGACACATCTCATCAAGGCCTTGGATACGTGCTTATGCAACGTGACAGAGTCATAGCTTAGCCTCACGTCAATTGAAAGTTCACGAAAAGAACTACACCACTCACGACCTAGAACTCGGAGCCGTAGTATTCGCCCTCAAGATATGGAGACACTACCTTTATGGCACAGAATGCAAAGTCTTCACGGACCACAAGAGCCTCCAGCATATCCTAAACCAGAAAGAGTTTAATATGAGGCAACAAAGATGGGTCGAGTTGCTCAGCGATTACGAATGCGAAATCTTATACCATCCTGGAAAGGCAAACGTAGTAGCAGATGCCTTGAGTCGTAAAGATCGTGTGAAGTGACTTCGTGTCAGATCCCTTGCATTGACCATCCACACCGGGCTACCCTCTAAGATTCGTGACGCCCAACTAGAAGCTCTTAAAGAAGAGAACGTCGAAAACGAAGGTCTACGAGGTATGGACCTTCAATTCGAGATCAAACCTGACGGTGCAAGATACTTCATTAATAGACTTTGGGTACCTAAGTACAGAGACATCAGAAATCTGGTCATGGACGAACCTCACAAATCAAAGTACTCAATCCACCCTGGTAAAAGAGCTTTACTGGTGGCCCAACATGAAAATGGAAGTTGCCACTTACGTCGGTAAGTGTTTAACGTGCGCCAAAGTTAAAGCCGAATATCAGAAACCATCCGGTTTGCTTGTCCAACCGATAATCCCTGAGTGGAAATGGGAACGTATCGCCATGGATTTCATCACCAAGCTACCGAAGAGCCGAAATGGTAACGATACTATTTGGGTTATCATTGGCCGTTTAACGAAATCAGCTCACATTCTACCCATGAAGGAAAAGGATTCCATGGAACGACTAACCACCCTCTACATGAAAGAGATATTCTCCCGCCATGGGACTCCCGTCTCAATCATCTCTGACAGAGATAGTCGCTTCACGTCTAACTTCTGGCAATCATTGCATGAAGCCGTGGGTACTTAACTTGACATGAGTACTGCTTACCATCCCCAGACCGATGGCCAGAGTGAACGAATAATCCAAACCCTGGAAGACATGCTGCGTGCCTGCGCAACCGATTTTGGTAAAAACTGGGATGAACACTTGCCCCTATGCGAGTTTTCATACAACAACAGTTATCACACCAGTATTCAAGCCGCCCCGTTCGAGGCGCTTTATGGTCGAAAGTGCCGATCTCCCATCTGTTGGTTTGAAGTCAGAGACAACCAAATTACCGGTCCGGAATAGTAATCGAGAACACCGAAAGGGTCTCGCATATTCGAAACCGTCTGAAAGCCACCCACGATCGTCAAAAGAGCTATGGTGACGTCCAACGAAAACCCCTATCATTCGAAGTCGGTGATAAAGTTCTTCTGAAGGTTGCCCCGTGGAAAGGAGTCATCCGTTTTGGCAAACGCGGTAAGCTTAACCCTCGGTACATTGGTCCATTCAAGGTTCTTGAGACTATCGGACCAGTCGCTTACAGACTAGAGCTACCAGCCGAACTTAGTAGCGTACACGATGTTTTCCACGTCTATAACTTGAAGAAGTGCCTTGCCGATGAATCGCTCGTTATCTCTCTCGACGAAATTCAAGTTGACGAAACCCTTCACTTCGTGGAAGAACCCACTAAAATCGTCGACCGCGAGGTCAAGAAGCTGAAACGCAGTCGATTCCCCATTGTTAAAGTTCGATGGAACTCCCGGCGTGGATTCGATTATACTTGGGAACGTGAAGACAAGTTCAAAGCCAAGTCCCGCACCTCTTTCCCAACGTAGCTCCAGTAGACGGCGCAGTCTGAATTTCGGGATGAAATTCCTTCAACTAGGGGAGAATGTGACAACCCGTAAGTTTCCTAAGTCAAATCATATAATAATTCGTGTAGTTAACGGTTTCTGTGTGCATAAATATGTGTTTTAGTTAACGTAGATAACGTATTATGCAACTATCCGTTAGTCTTGGCGTAACCCTAAATTAATATCTCGACGATCGACCTTAAAAACAATGATATTATGCATATATATCCGATGGAATTTCAATAATAAGAAATATTCACCACAACGTATGTGGTTTAATATAAAAAGAATTTTAGTCTCTTGTCACTTTTGTAGTATTTAAATTACATGCAAAGTTCGTAACGTTACTTCGACGTAAAAATATCCAATGAACGCTTGAGTTTATTTATTCATTTATCAACTACGTCAAATAATAAACCCTTTTAAATGTTTAGTGTTTTTATATCGAAAAAACAATTAGGTTTTTATATAAACGTTTAACGTCAACGTTTTTCACCATTCAATGCCATTTATATTTAAAAAAGACTTGTATCATTTCATTTTCCCTAAACTTTGATTTATTATCCTCCATGCATATCTATGACATGCATGATCAAATCCCATGTCACCTTTGATCCTATTATCTTTCACGATCAAAACCCGACACCCAATAACTTACAACTATCATTAGTAGTAATCCACCACCTTTATCTAATCTACTACTAATCCCCTAATAAATAAACCATACACTATTCACGTGTACCTTACCAAAACCAACACCATCATCACCTTAGCCACCCTAGAACCCTTACACATCCACCCTATTTGTACCAAGATTCCTTTGACCCTCCCTCCTCTCCTCCTTTCTCCCTAGAACCGGACCCCTTGCTCCCTCTCCCTCCTTTATGGTTTTGACCACAAACCGCCACCCACAGCCTCACCCTCACTTGAACCAAACACTACCGTTTCCTTTTTTTTTGTGTAATCATATATATACTACCTTAAAATAGAAACCCTATATTTTCTATTACTTCACACCACAAAAACACACACACTCTTTCCCTCTCTCCCTCTAAACCCGTCGCCCCCTTTCTCTCTCTCTACTCTCTCTCTATCTTTTCTTCATCAAATCTCCATAATACTTGAAGATCAAAGCAAGTAGGAGCAACAAGGAAGCAAGATCTACCATCCTCCATCCATCTCCACGTTTTTCTCAAGTTAGTAGATATTGTTTTCTTGATTTTTCCCTAGTTATTCATGTTAACTAGTTATGTTTTCCATCTAGAACTCCAACCACAAGTCTTGGTTAAAAATGGTGAATTTTGACATGCATTTACTTCTATGTTCTTACTAACGTAAAACTATGTTTATGTTCATGTTAGATCTAGTATATCATGTGTTTCTACTAGTGATTTCATGTAGCTTGAACCCCTCATACACTACATTATATAGATCTATAGAACAACAAGTGTTATGATGCTAGTATGTGTACAATATGCCTTGGATTTATGAACAAACCACTAGATCCGAAAATTGTGACTCTTGGAACCCTAGGTCCGAAATTTGTAACATGTTAGAAGGTTATGGATAGCACCATACGACTTATTGATATATTTGGATGGCTAAATCTATAAAAATAACCCACTAAAAAGTCTCGGAAGCTATAGATAAATTAGGGAAAATTTTGGACAGAAACTTGGACCCCTTTTAAAGTGATTTTATGTTTTTAGTCATAAAAACCCTAGTACAAGATCCCTTTTGAAAATAGCTAAATTTGGGGAAACGGGACCAAAACGGACACTTTACGGACCCGGAAACCTCGTTTTTATAAAGATAATCAAATAAATGTTACAACTGATCTTGAACACTTTTAGGGACTTAAGATAACTTATAATAAGTTTACAAAATGTTTTGGTAGTTTACAAATCCTTAGAACGAGTCACAGGATCACAACCGGCTAAATCGGACACAAACCGGCAAAACCGACAAAACTAGGAACTTGGACTTTTGAACTTGAATTTTTTGATTTGATATGATTCTATGATGAAAATAAATGTGTATTCATTTATAGGTCATTTTATATATATATATATATTTTTTTTTTGGCAAAGCCAGGTAAAATATATAGAAGAAACAAGAGAGTACAAGGAGGAAGCCTCAAGCCATTAGGTTGGACAATTCTTAACCTTAACAGTTAAGGCATTCCAAAGAAACCAAGAAACAAACCTACCAACCGAAGTATACACAACTAAACCAAAATCAACAATACAACTATAACTCATACAAGCCGGACAAGAGGAAATAAAGATAGCACAATTAATATCCTTAGCCATAATGCACCCAATTGTCCAAATCCACCTAGTAGTCCTCATGTAATAGCTCCTGCAATCATACAAGATCTTCAAGCTCCCATCCAAACATATGAGCCAAGTTTCCTGTAATGCCCAGGAACACAACCGACCCACTAACTGAATGATCCACAAACTCAACCTCATATTCAAACCATAGCCAATACCAAATCTCCTTCTAACAGTCCTCAAGGAAGAAATAATATAATAACTGCAGACACATAAAGCCAGCAGCCTCATAGTACCCTCAAACTCACCACTTTTAAAGCTCCACCATGACCTTAAATCCTTGCCAAAAATTTCAGCAACCAGCCCCACATTAAACAAACCAGTGAACAATTTGTAGTATCCAAAATCCAGAAGCTCAGCAAACGTTCTACACAAGATCCTACAAAAAAACCCAATGGCCTTCAAAAATTAACCAGCACTGTAATGAACACACCAGGAATTCCCAGACCATTTACACCAGTCAGTCTTTACACTTCTTTGAGTGACTAATTTTCTTTCCAAGGTCTCCTAACTCAAACTCCTTACTGTACCTACTGCCAGACATTATATACCAGGCTATATACTTGTTAACTATCCATCCAAATATCCAGAAGCCAAAATTCCTAAACAAACTCCAAAAAATACATATCCGGCTTCTAACATCAGGAATGCTCCACACTTTCATAATGAAGTGATTCCAACCTTGGTTATAAAACACAATCCCAGCCTTGCAACATTTATTAGGTCATTTGCCTTAGTCAAATTTACAAATAACGTGAAATGCGGCTAAAACTGGCAAGAAGCTTGTTTTGACCTTAAACCGTCATTTCTTCCTATAAAAGTCCTTTAAACTCATATGATATTTAATTGGAAATTTAAACTATTTCTAAACTAATTAATATCATGGAAATAAATAATATTTTACTTATCGCACAATAAATACTTATTTTCAATAAATATTTCCTTAAGGTCAACGATATCGTATCCAAACACCGGGTTACCATAACGCCAATACTTGACCAACCAAATTGGAGTGACTTAGATGTCAACCCGATTTCTATAATCTAAGTTGTCTTATAACAATGTATAGGACTGCTTACTTGCCTATCTTACTGAATCATTTGCATTCAGGTGAGTTTTCACGGCCCCTTTCTTCTAACAGTTTTAATACTTGGGGGAGAATTCATTACAAACATAAATCATTGCCTGACAAATAGATTACTTGTTAGCTTATTGATTACATGAGCTTTTCTAGTCCAAATCATATTGTATCATGCTTGTTCATGTTATGATGAAACCGCACTATTAGTTGAATCCGATTAATTTACAAATAGAAACGATGACTCGTGGATAGATCTATTGGGTTAACGCCCCTGCTCTGATTTGTAGCTCCAATCCTGGCTCTGTTTTAATAGTCAAGAGAGTACATACAGTTATATTTGGCCATGCGGTACTGTTGGACATAGTATCATGAGTGGGTAAACAGTTAGTTTCGGTATTGTTCATGGTAATTTATAAAACAGTATCTAAACAAATTGTCAAACGATGGAATGATTCAATCAAACGTGTTTATTAAACCTTACATGCAGGCTATCTAAACCTGTGAACTCACCAACTTTATGTTGACTCGTTTTAGTATATGAATTCTCAGGTGATTGAACCTTGCTGCATTCAGGACATCATATCATTTAGGACCTGCATTTTTCTTATTCTGGAGTCAGGTCAAACCAAGCTGCACTTTTGGAGATTTCATTGCATAACACCTAACGGTGTCATGTTCTCAAATCTTTTTGAAATGTAATTGTTTTTGTAACAATTAAGACAAATATACTTTCACTACTATTTCCGATGCAACTTTGAATGAAACTCCACATTTTTAATTAACTTAACTTTATAAACGGCTCTTGTTGTTTAATCATCTAGAGGTCATTCTATGTAATCTTGACTGTGATCCATCTCGCTCGCACCCGACACAATAAATACCAGGGTGTGACAATAATCGATAAATGATGAGGCTTGTGTATTAAATGGGTTTGAGCTTGGGTTATCGATGTTTAGTGATTGGGCGTTAGTTAATTATGTGTCTGTTCTTGTAAAATACGGTTTGGGGTAGAGGGAGAAAAATGCTTTAGCCCATGTAATAAATGGGTGAGTTTGTATTTAAACAAACTCACATCCTACTAGCTAAGGTTCACTGAAATAGACACAAGAGAGAGAGGGAATTCGTGACTTGAGTGAGACCAGAAAAAGATTTCAGTGGCTTAATTGAAACATGTGTGCTAGACAGAAATCGAGTTGTAATCGTAATCAACGACTTAGTTGATGATTGCATGAGATACAAGTATTGTTAGCGGCGTGTATCTAAATAGCGATTAGGGTTTCGTTTTCTTAATTGTTTCTTGGGGGTTTAAATTCGTTTGTCTGGTTGCTACATCTAGGGTTTGCGAGAGCTGGCAGGAAATCCTAATAGTATTGGTCTATTATTTCTGTCTGGTTGTTGCGTAACCCTATTTTTAGCCGCTAAGATTCTCGTTTTCTATTCGCCTGCATGGAGAGAACTCATAATCCGCCTGATAGTGATGATGACCCTGTTATATCTGCCCTAGCCAGCAAGATTCAGAATATTGATGGCAAAACAATGCCACGTAGTATTCTTAAGAATGTCTCAGCCACTAATGGGGCAAAACCTACTGTGCCCCCAGCCTCTACGACATCTGTCACACCCCCAAATTAACCACTGACGGGGTCTATACCGTTGAGGGGTGCGAGCAAACCAGGACCACAACCATTAGTTACAAATACTAAATGAATCAGAGTAAAATCCAAACATTAATAATAAAAACCGTTTAACAGTACGTAGCGGAAAATATTGTCTTTAGCACTAACCACGTGCTTTACAAAATCAGTGTTTTAAATTCTCAATTAAGTTTAACTAAAAATAAAAATGTCTTCG
>JBCNJP010012635.1:0-13527 GCA_039602395.1 Deinandra increscens subsp. villosa | reverse complement strand
AGCAATGAGTAAATTACACAGAAGGTCCTTAATGTTTTACTCAGATTTCGTGTTAGGTCCTTTAAGTAAAGTTGTTACACCCTACATCCTTTATGTTTTAAACCCGTTTCATAGAAGGTCCTTTATCACTAACGAAGTTAAAAACCATCGTTAAGTTAGGGGTAGTTTAGTCATTTTATAAATTCATTTAATAAATATATAAAAATTAAGAATCCCATTTAATTAATATATTAAACCCAAGTCCACCTCCTCTTCTTCTAGGTCTCCTCCTAAAAAAAACGTTTGTTTCTTCTCCCCCTTTCTCATAAACGACGCATTGGAACGTATCCGAATATCGGGCTCCAACGATTAGGCTCAATCGAAGTCGTTATTTTTAATTGAATCCCTTAAATTTATGCAAATTTTCTCCATTGAATTGTTCTACTGCCTGCTCTCTATCCTATTTGAAAATCAAGCACGAGAAGAAGACTGAACAAGTGAGGAAGATGGAGTTGATGAGAGGTGATTACGTAAAGATCGAGAAAGCGAAGAGAGAGATCGAGAAGTTGGAATTGAGAATAGCGGTTTCGTATGAAGTTTGCTATGTTGATTCAAAACAACGAACTCGAGATCGGAACTAATGATTTCAAGATGAACTCGATTCAAAATCAATAGAATCACTAGGCTTGAAACTAAAATCCGATCAAATTGAGATCAAGAATGAAGTGCGGTGTATTTTTTATGGTACGAACTCGATGAACAGAACCTAAAATGAAGAAGATAAGTGAAATCAACTCAAAACTGAATGAAAATCGAATTGGATTGCAGTACTAAACTCGCAACAATAATTGGAAACAAATGAGATCAATTTTGAACAAAAAGATCAAGCTATGAAACATCTGCCATTGTTGAGCTTGTGAACAAGGTGAACTGTGACTACTTCGATTTCAAAAAAATGAGGAAATAAATTGATATTGAGACTATGAATTGATTTTATAGTTTCACCAAATCATATGGAACCAGAAACAGAACATAGTTAAGCTTAATTCAAGATAAAGAAAAATTAAGAACAGTGAAATCCACGAAGAACATTTTGACTTTTGAAAAGCCAAAATCTAATTAATTCTTTCAAATCTGGGTAAAACATAAAACTTCGATTGAGCCTAATCGTTGGAGACCGATCTTCCGATGCGTCGTTTTTTGAGAAAGGGGGAGAAGAAACAAACGTGTTTGAGGAGGAGACCTAGAAGAAGAGGTCGACTTATAGTTTAATATATTAAATGGGATTTTTGATTTTTATGTTTTTATTAAATGAATTTATAAAATGACTAAACTACCCCTAACCTAACGATGTTTTTTAACTTCGTTAGTGATAAAGGACATTCTATGAAACAAGTTTAAAACGTAAAGGATGTCGGGTGTAACAATTTTACTTAAAGGACCTAACACGAAATCTGAGTAAAACATAAAGGACCTTCTGTGTAATTTACTCTTTAGGAATTGAAAAACTTTTTAAAGATGGTCGTTTTATCTTATCCTAATCATAATAAAACAATAAAATTTGTGTCACATGTTTAATTTATAAAGGGTCCATATCAAACTCACAATCAATTACCAATTTAGTAAACTATCAATTAAGATTAATTATCAATTTTGTCAAAACTAAAATTTTATTTTAAAATTTTGATAAAATTAATGTAGATTTGATTAATTTACTCAATAATTTTAGTTTTTTTTGTGGAAAGTAGTTAACAACTTGTCAAACATAATAAATTTATTAAATGTATTAAATTATTATTTAATATATTATAAGAATTTTATATCAAAAATAATTTTTAAATTTCTCAATCATTATCTTTTTCTTTTGTATTTATCCAATATTATTAATCTATATTCGGCCCGTGTCGTACACGGGTTACTAACCTAGTTGCGAATATAACGATTGTAAATCAAGTTTTTCAAATATAGAACCACATAGGGGTTTGTAGTGTTGTATGGGTTGTCTATGTGATCGTGTATGTCTATTTGGGTTGTCAGGCAATAATATTTTAACACCCGCGTTTTAAATCAAACCGGACTTGTGTCAAAAAAATGTTCAGTCGGTTGACGAGGAAGTTTGAACAATAATGATTATTCGAACATGTAGATTTATAAATATACACTTTATAAACTCTCAAACACGACAAATGTACAAAAAAAGCATTTAATAAAGTCTTAAACAAATTACAATTATTCAAAAAAAAAATCAATATAAGTTTTAATCAATCTATATTAATCCAAAACAAACGATATTAAAGTGTTGTATACATCAAGTTCTTGATCATTTAGCAGTTTGGAATTCACTATCATCCCATCGTCATCAAGAAGAGAATAACTACTTTCATTTTATACAATATTGTTTGGTTCTGTGTATCTTGTTTGCAAGAGAAGAATTTGTATATCAGATGGGATTTCGAATACAGAGAAGAGCGTATAGATAACGAACTCTGAATGTTTACTCTTTTGGTCCTTCCACTTTTAATAATGACATTTTTGGACCGAAAATAAATCCGATGCAATTTTAGTTAAGTAATTTATTCAAAATAATATTTTTTTCAAAGTCGACCCCCGTCAGGGGCTCTACACCTTAGATCCTTTAGTCTTGATTTTATGAAGTTCAAACAAAAGAGCACTCTTATTTGAAGATCACACGCAATCTCAAACGACACTAAAATATAGAACAAAATACGAGTTTGGTATAACTATAATGATAGCATTGCATACTAACTTGCAACAATAAGGAACAAAACTAAACCTCACACCACCATGTAGAGGTGTACAAAACCGGTTTTTTTCCAAACCGGTTCGGGTTGTAAATCGAAACCGGTTTGGTCAACTTTGGTCAGAACCGGTTTGGTCAAAATCGGTTCGGGTTACAAACCAGTTTGAAGCAACAAGACCTCAAACCTATAGAACTGAATCAGTTCAGTTTGAAACCGGTTTGGGTTGAACCGGTTTGTAAAAAAAACCGGTTTTTATTTTAATTCTCTTAAATAATCAATTAAACAAAATTTAAGGCTTAATATAAGAGAAAAAATGGCTAAAAATGCAGTACTAAAATTCCAAAGCTTAAAATTCTAAAGCTTGAACACCAAAGGCAGGCTACAAGTATTAGTAGAACTAAAAATGTAATACTTTTATTTGTAACGGACTGAGTTCTGCTAGTAAAAAGAAATTTTCTTTCTAACGTATATAAAATGTTCAATGGCTAATTCAATTATTTACAATGTAATTAAAAGTTGACATTGTCACTTAAGCCTAATTGATAAATCTTCTTTAAAATGCAACGGCTATTTCAATTAAGATCCATCTAATTACGGCTAATAGCATTTAAGAGATTAATGGTTAACTGAAATTAGAAAAAGGAGATGGGTTCTAAAGCGGTTTCAAACCGGTTTCTACATCGGTTCCAAACCGGTTTTTAAACCAGTTCCAAATTGGTTTCAAAGACAACCGGTTTGGAACCGGTTCGCTAGATGAGAATGTCAAATCGATGTGGAACCGCCAGTTTATACTCGAACCGAACCAGTTTTCTTAAAACCGGTTTTTATCCCGAACCGGTTTCGGTTTTTATACCGGTTCGGTTTGCAAACCGGTTTTTTTGTACACCTCTACCACCATGAATGATGAACCGCCACTAAAAGAATCATAAACTTACGCTACATTCCAATCCTTTCCTAACTTTCATGTGGCCATTATTACCCAAAGTTGAAAAGGTGAAAATTACAAAACCTAAATTATCACATGCCTGAGAAATTACAGAAAAATATGGGACCGTCGGTAATACTGGAATGAATCAAGGAAAACCCACAAGGCCCACTAGCAGACAGTGTTAACAAAAGATCGGCCCAAGCCACTTTAGTGTGTCGTTTTGCAGTGGTGTCAACTGTCAAAAGGAGTAAGTACGTGTACCAGCTTTGATTTTATTTCATCGTGGTGTTAGCCTGTTAGGACCTACAGTCTGTCTATAGGGAATTGACCCACTTATTATTATTATTATTATTATGTCCTCTTTCGGATCTCCTCTATTAACTCTGACTTTGGTTTATTAGTTATTACGTAGCTTTAGCTTGACAACTCCATGGGTATAAAAAAGATCCGATTAAACCGGATAGGGTTTGGCAAACCTATGCTATCGGAGCCGTTTAATGTCATTTGTACTTCTCTAACATTATTATTTATTAAGTATGTTCTAACGATTATATCCAACCATGTTTTATATATATCTTTTTCTTAACGGCTAACACACCCTTTAATTTACTATTACACATGAAACATCATTGTCAGAGATTGAACTCATGACCTCCAGGTAAGACAAAACCTTACCACCTTCCTCTTGACCGGTAAGACAAAACCTTACCACCTTCCCATTGACCACTAGGACAAGGGATCATTGGCAAGTTTTATATATATCTAATGGGCTAAATTAGGTAAGCATGTACGATTTAGCTTATAAGGAAACATGTCTAACCGATACGTTTTTTTTACAGCAAAATTTTTATTTTTCACCAACTTTCACTATTGCTAAGATTTAAACCTTGGTCTCCATTAAAGAACGTTTGCTCATTACCACTAGGCTACAACCTAAGTAGCTCTAACGGATACGTTTAAATGTATATAACATCCTAGACCAATAAGTTTTGTAAACCGAATTTTAGAGAAGCATATGTCTATGTAAATATAAAATTTTAAAATACTATAAAAGCTCTAAATCTTCTGTGGTTTTTTTTTTTCAAAATAATACAATATTACATATTATACTTGCTCCTTTTAAGAAAAATGTAACACTACTATAGTACTATGTGTATAGTTGGGGCGAAATCAAGATATAGTGAACCATTCTCGTATTGGTATTGGTATAGTATCCGTAGCAATCATAGATTTTTTCCGGGTGTGATTTGATATGTGTCAAGTTAGAAACCTATATAAAAAAAATTACATTGATTTTCTCCCGTCACATTTTTCACTTCCCACAATTTAACGAAATTTTATGGATCTAACACATCATAGGTTCTCTCACGAGCAAACCATGGGCTCAAATCAATCCTTAACTACCAATGATATCCGGTTTCAAGACTTGGTTCTAATCAAAATCCGACATGAATTAACCATTGACACCCTATTCATAGCTTTACAAACGTAGCATTCTATGGTGTTAAATGAGATCCTACCAAATTAGCATGTGTACACATTGAAAGCATATAATTGAAGGCTTTGGATTCAATTATTAAGGGTACAATTGAATTATTGTTAGGCGTAATTAAGTCATCACTACACACCATTCAAATCATATTGGACCGATTGTACCCTTAAAACGAATGCAAAACCTTTAAGTTCCCTTTCCAAAGTAAAAGTATCGGTTCAAACACAATAACACATTTAGGGACCTACCCTCTTTCTTTCCAAAAGGGGTAGACTTGTTCCCCAACCCTTTTATTTTTTTTTGAACGGCAATTTTATTCAAGAGTCGAAGGACGAGCCCGGAAACTAGCAAGGAACTAGCCCGGGACGCCAACCTATTACACCATACACATCCTATCCCAATCAATCCTTCTTTTGCATCTATTGTTACACCAAAGTGAACACCAAGCTCTAATATTACAAATGACATTACTAACGGCCGGCACCTTGCCTCTAAAAATCACCTCGTTTCTTTCTTTCCAAATACTCCAACACGAGATAAACATCGTAGCATGAATGAGCTCCTTTTTCTCCATAGGCACTATCCTCGAGTCATGAAACTTGACAACATCCTCAATCGATAACGCCCAAAAATTTGGCAATTTGAACCACTCCATGACCCACTGCCAAACCGCCGCAGCGAAAAAACATCCCGTGAACAAGTGTAAAGCAGACTCCTCACCTTCATTGCAAAGACGACATGCAACTGCATTAATCCGAACCCCCCGTTTCTGAAGAGCCACCCCAGTTGCAATACGATCACGACAAACCCTCCACATAAACGCGTTCACCTTTGAGGGAATAAGCTTGGACCAAGGAAGATGCACAGAAAGCGACCTGCCCATTTGTGTCTCCAACTTCCTGCGAACAAACTTGGAGCAGAAACCTGGACCTTCACTGCCATTCCAAACCCACATCCCATCCTTAAAATCCATGTTATTTTCCAAACAAACCTCCTTTTGCACCAAATTGTTATTAACTAAAATAATATTTTTCCAAATTCCGGAGATGGAACGTTTACAAGGAAAAAAATCATTTCTCCCAGCAACTTCATGAATCGCCAAAATAACATGCGCCCACAAATGACCTTCTTCCTTTTTTAACCTCCATAACCATTTACAAAGGAGGCTATAATTAAAAACCTCCAAATCAACCAAACCGAGACCACCTAAATCTTTAGGCCTACACACCTCCTCTTTCTTGACCCAATGAATTTTTTTATTCTCCCCGGAACCACCCCAAAGAAATCGTAATCGAATTCGATCCAACTCCGCAATAACACCTTTGGGAGCCTTATACAAAGATAAGTAATAAGTAGGGAGACAATCTAATACGCTTTTAATGAGAGTGAGCCGCCCACCGAAGGAAAGAGTTTTGGCCTTCCATTTAGAAAGCCGTTTTTGAAACGTCTCCACAACCGAATTCCAAAACAACTTTCGATTCATGTTTGCCCCCACCATTAAACCCAAATAACCAAAAGGCAAAGTCCCATCCGGACACTTAAAGATGTCGGCCATCCGTTTAATCTCTTCCGAATCCACGTTCACACCATAAAGAGCACTTTTATGGTAATTGACTTTAAGCCCCGACACGAGGAAGAAGCATCTCAATATCCTCACCAAATTATAAGCATTATTGTCACACCATTCCCCCATAACTATAGCATCGTCGGCATAAAATAAATGAGAGAGAACTGGCCCCTCATTAGGCAACCGAATTCCCCGAAACAATCCCGAATCTTTAGCTTTGCAAAGCATCCAATCCAACGCCTCCATAGCTACAACAAATAAATACGGGGACAAAGGATCCCCTTGGCGGACACCCCGAAAACAATTAAATTCCGAAGTAGGAGCTCCGTTTACCAACACCGAAGCACGCGCCGACGAAAGAATCCCTTTCACCCAAAGCCGCCACCTAGGAGGAAAGGCCATATGTTCAAGAACCGAGTCAAGAAAAGCCCAATCTAAAGAATCATAGGCTTTTCTAAAATCAATTTTAAACAACAATCCCCTCCTTTTGGAAGCCTTTAACCAAGAAACCACTTCATTGATGATAAGAGGCCCGTCAACGATGTTTCGACCCGCAACGAATCCCATTTGTGTCTCCGAAATGATTGAACCCAAAACACACTTCATTCGCTCTGCAAGCACCTTTGAAATAACCTTAGAAATGCAACCCAGTAAGCTAATTGGTCGAAAATCTCCAAGGACTTGAGCATTATCACCCTTTGGAATAAGCTGGAAAAAGGATGCCGAACATCCTTTTGAAATGGATCCTGTTTCAAAAAAACGATTCATGATGTTAGAAAAATCCTCCTCCAACTCCCCCCAAAAGAATTTTAGGAAGTCGAAGTTAAAGCCATCCGGGCCGGGCGCCTTATCCCCTTCACAACCCCACACCGCCGCCCGGATTTCAGCCTTAGAAAAAGGCCGGACAAGCGCCTCTCCTTGTTCAACAGAAATCGATTTAATACCCGTACAATTCAAAACAGGCCTTGGCCCCTCAGCCCTTCCAAACTGCCCCTTAAAGAATTGCCAAACCTCATCCTTTACCCTCTTCGGATCCTCAACCCATTCGCCCTCCATCCACAGCCCATTGATCCGACCTTTAGCCGAGTTCGAGTTCACAAAACCATGGAAGAACGCGGAATTATCATCCCCATCCACTGCCCATTTAACACGGGCCTTCTGTCTAAGGTCTTTGATCCTATCATTTTCCAAATCTATGAGCCTGTTCTTTTTTAAAGCCCACTCCTCCAAATCACCTTGACCGATCACCGTATGTTCGCAAATCTCGTCCATACGCCCACAGAAATCCTTCAACTCCTCAATTTCAATGGTTTCCATGCGTTTCATTTCATGAATCCAACCTTTAATTAATTCCTTAACCTTTCTTAGTTTCTTAGATAAAATCACATCAGGAGGATCCAAAAAACCAACCGAAGAAGACAACTCAGCCTTGATTAACTCCGTAAGCTCCGGCTTCTTCAACCACGACGAAAAGAAACGAAAAGGCGGAGGTCCAAAATCAACCGAGGCAGTCTTCAAGACAAGAGGACTATGATCCGACCAAATCCTAGGCAACGCCATAAGCGAAGCCAAAGGCCACCTGCGAAAAAATTCCGAGCATACCAATATACGATCAAGTTTACTAAAATTTTTGCCCTTACCGTAAGAATACGTAAACTTAAGCCCCCCCATACGATATTCCTGCAAACCTTCCTCGTTAATAAAATCATTGAAAGCCTGGGCAGCCCGAGCATTAAACGTGGAGAAACGTCTCTCTTCCGGGCATCGAACCTCATTAAAGTCTCCGATAAACATCCACATACCCGTCCCCCTTTCCATCAATTCCGACAAAGATTGCCATAACACCATCTTAGCCCTGACTTCTTGCGGAGCGTAAACATTCACCACATTCAACCGCCCTTGATTACCCTCCAAATTACCCGAAATAACCAAGTAGTATTGATGTTTAATTACATTCACCAAGTTAAATCTAGCAGGATTCCATATACTGACCAAACCCCCCGACCTGCCTAACGATTCCACCCCTTCAAATTGAAACCTCGAGTTCCCCCAAAGACGAGATACAGGAATATCCTTAAGATCAGAGCATTTTGTTTCTTGAATACAAATCAGATTTACCTTGTGTTCCAATCTGAGTCGTCGAATCCACTCCACCTTTTTGTCATCACGAATTCCCCAAGAATTACACGAGAGGCAATCCATCAAACCCTACCCGCCTCCACCTCCATTTCAACCACCTCTGAGACCTGTGGAATGAAACCCCGCAACTCAACCCCCACCTCGGCCCCAACCGCAACCGTTTGCTCCACTTCGTTATCAACTGGATCCCCCCCTCGTTCCCATTTGACGTTCCTTGAGGATCCGGCACCCTGGAAGGGAACACCTGCGTGTCGCCTCCCTCCTCCCCTAAAGGCGTATTCATCTTTTTTTCAGAAAATGAACGTAACCTAACAGGTCTCCACACCAAATTCTTGTATCCTCCAAATTCGTTACCCCCAGTAGCCCAATCAAACTCCCCATTGTTGATTAAAAGAGATGGGCTCAAAGACTTGGGCCTTTCCCTTTTATCTCTTCTAGGCCCTCCACAAATGGACCCATCCCCATTATCCAAACCTGTTCCATTTTCAACAGAAATATACTCACATTCCCGAGGAAGCACGTGATGCTCTGGTGACCCCACACCCAAGCCGGCATAATTGCCACTTTCCAACTCCGCCGACATAGGGATTTCCCCCTCCTCGAGCCCCCCGTCATCCCCATGCGAACCCATCGTCTTCTCCAAGCTGCGCCCCTCCGACTCCTCCGATGCCTGTTCGGACTGAACACCAACATTCCTCCTTCCAACGAACTCCGGCTTCCACCCCTTCCGGACTTCCTCCACCGCACACACAAAACGCCTTCCTTTCCACGACACCACCCTCGTTAACGATACCGGCGAGACCTGATTAGAGATTATCCCAACAACACTCCCGGTGAGATCACCATCCTCAAGACTCGCATCTGAGGCCTGACAGACCACCCCCACAGACCCGGCAACTTTGTCAAAAACTGTCGGGTTCCACAGTTCCGGTGGCACCCCAACGATGCGTATCCACGCAATCCGTTCCAACATGAAGGACTGTCCCCGCCATATCGCCAACTCTTTGAACCACGGCCTCCACAGCGCTTCCACTGCCAAGAAATTATGTGCTTCCTCCGCCGATTCAAACGAGATCAGGACATGAAAACCTCCTATATACCTCAACTTCCATCCATGCAAAGGCAACTCCGACATCAACGTGTCCAACGAACCAAGTCTCTTAATATCCAGAGCCCTTCCCAACAGCGCCCGCCCGCTCCAACAATCCAGTGCCGGAGACATCGTATCGATGATCGGAACAACAACTTCCTTATCTTGCGATCCCGCACCTCCTCCACCAAGAACCGAAGCAAAGGACCTGGAGCAACTTGCCAATGCCCCCGTCCCATTCCACCCTCCGCCAGAAAAAGCACCACCACTACCCGCCTTAACCCGATTCACCGGAACCCCCCTCCGATCAAATCTCTCCAGATTCACCCCCAGCTTGAGAAACCCCATTTTAATATTACCAAGCTTAGCCTCCAACGCCACCTTATCCCTGACATTTTTAAACTTCACGAATCCAAACGGACTGCCGGAACGATCAACGCGGGCAGGGATGAACACGTCTGCCAAGTTTCCGAAGCCTTCAAACGCCTTCCAGAGACCATCCACCGTGATATCCGACGGAAGATTGGAAACAAAAAAGGAAGTCAACTCGTTCCTTCCCCAGGAGGACGTTCGTTCACCAACATTGCCACCACCATTCCACCTTCTCCCACCTCTCATTGAGCCCCTCATATCAGCACCTTACACAAAGCCGGGAAGAAACAGTTCCAACCCCCGTTAGAAACAACTCGTACTACCAGCTTCACCCTACCGTGGAGGATGCGATCTCCGATGAGGATGGGAAAACCCTAACAAGACCCACCGGAGAGATCACTAACCCACAGAGAGAAAGACTGAATAGTACCGGCGCGCTAACAAGGATGAAAAGAATCTCCGGCGATAATCTCCGGCTAGACTTTCACTAGTTGACACAGGTAACTTTTTTTAGAGACGAGTAATAGGGGTTGTCTAGGGGATAGACCCAACCCTTTTATTATTTATGCAAACCATAAGCCTATGTGAATTGTTATTTTTCTAATCAGTTTTAATTACTAATATGGTATCACTAATTACTTAATATATTTATTTTTATTAATATATATTTATTTATACAGGCAATTGAATGTATTTAGTATAATCTTACTTAGCAATTGAATGTATTTAGTATAATCTATCTTACTTATAACAAAGATATAGTATAATCTTACTTATAACAAAGATATTGATAAAATTTGAGGAGACTCTCATGAGAACGAACATTACTTTTTAGTGGCTAAAATCACCAAATATGCATTTTACAGAATTTGAACTTGCAACCTCTTGATTGGAGCCATCACTTTACCACCAAGTTGTCGATTTGGGACTAGAACGAACACTACTAATTATCTTTATATAAAAGTGTTATATTTTGGAATTATTAGTAGATATAAAATGGTCACTTAATTTTCTTGGCCATCGTGCGGTTTAACAAATTGAAGTAGTACGGGCCTACGGGGAAAGGGTCAATGATCCCAAGTCGAAGGTGGCGTTTGGTTCACGGAATGTAATGTAATTGGAATTGTAAAGTTTTCCTTTTAAAATTATGCTTAAGTTGGGTAAGGAAGGGGTTTGAAATACAATGAATTCCTTTAATCAATGGAATTTGAGGTCATGTAATTTTCCTTCGTTAAAGTGAAGGATTTCTAAATTCCATTGATTAAAGGAATTCATCGTATTTCAAACTCCTTCTTTACCCAACGTAAGCACAACTTTAAAAGGAAAACTATACAATTCCAATTACATTACATTCCGTGAACCAAACGCCACCTAAGTGTTTGAGTTTAGGCATGAAAATACATCAAAATAAAAGGTTTGGGATTCAAGTCTTACTTGTGATAATAACCAAAACTATTAGGTTATCCGTAGTGGTGTGAAAGTTTAATGCGAAAAAAGTGTGTTACGTATGCTGCCACGCAGAATGTAGTGTGAAAAAGTTGTGTAATGGTTAGTGATAGTGTGAATGTTAATTGTGTAAATGTGAGGTATTTATTTAAAAAGGAGAAGAGTAAATTACTATTTGCATCCCTGAGGTTTGGCCATATTTGCCACCTGCATCCGATTTTTAAATTATTAACAAATCTCACCTGAGGTTTGCATTTCGTTGCCATCTGAGTCCCTCGGACAAACAGGGGTTAGTTTTTTCTGTTAAGAGGAAGGGTATTTCAGTCATTTTATATGTCAGGGAGTAGTCATGTAAGTTGATAAGGTTAGGAGGGGCTGTTCTGTAAGTTTGAAATGTTTTTTTAGAAAACACCCATTTTAGAAAAAATCAAATGAAAAAGAAGAAAAGACAAATTGAAAAGAAAAGAAGAGAGAGAGAGCAACCTCGCCGGTTCCCCCTCCCCCCTCCTTCTTCGTCGGCAACCTAACGTCCACCTCCGACGACCTGCAACCCTCGGCTGTCGCAGCTCCGGCGAACCCCAGCCCACCACGTCGCCGCGCCGCCTCCGCCTCCGCCGAGACTCGATCTGGGTTACGGTTGTTGCATAATAGAACCGGCCACCGTCCGCCGATGGTTTGTCTCTGACCTCTGCGTCTTCTTCTCCGGCGGAATCTTCACTGTTGGAGAAAGCCCTAATTTTGCTATCCATCATTTCTGTGAGGACAGATGGAACAAACCAAAAACACCATAATATTTTTAAGCTTTTCAATCATTCTCATTTGAGTATCTATCGACAACCAAAAGTGATTCATTCAATCACTTTTAAACATTAGGGCCATTACCTGTGATTGAAAAAAAAATCAGGTCTGGTCATATATAAACTTCAATTTGTAGATTTCCCCAGCCCAGGGTAATTAATCTCAGATCTACTTTTCATTTTCAATTCATCTTTCCGTTCGATTTCTTTCGATCTTAATCATCAAGCTCACTGATAGATTTCCCCATCCCAGGGTAATTAATTGTTGTACCTCACCCCAACTCCGTACCACATCCCGACGCCAAATAGCCACCACTTCTCTCTTTTCTCGCTACCAGTGAGCTCAAGGAGCCCCGCCGCCGCACCTTTTCACCGGAGCTTCACCGGCGCCTTCACCACCAATTTTCTTTCCAAATTTCTGTGTTTATTCACGGTTTTAGATCGAACAAAAAAAAAGTTAGAAACTTTGCAGATCCAGCGATTGAAATGGAGTCCAGTGAGAGGGTTTCGTTGTTTAGGAAGAGAGAGAGATGGTGAGTTTATAAAATATATAAAAAAAGAGTAAATTACTATTTGCTGGTCGGAGCTACTAGATTTTTGCCGGAATGATGGTGGTGACCGGTGGGTGAAGATAGTGGTGTCGGAGAGAGGGAGGGTGAATTTGGGAGAGGTTTGAGTTTCATAGTTAAATATATATTTTTAATTAATTTAGATGATTTACACAAATAGTCCCTGTCTTTTAATATCTTTATTAATTTTACAGAACTAGTCCCTGATAGGTAAATTGACTAATATACCCTTAAGGTTAACAGAAAAATTTAACTCTGTTAGTTAGAAGGACTCAATTGGCAACGAAATGCAAACCTCAGGTGAGATTTGTTAATAATTTGAAAATCGGATGCAGGTGGCAAATATGACCAAACCTCAGGGATGCAAATAGTAATTTACTCAAAGG
>JBCNJP010012634.1:0-13532 GCA_039602395.1 Deinandra increscens subsp. villosa | reverse complement strand
TTAGTTACATACACACCTTATTGGGATTCATTGGTCCCAACTCACCCTCATTTTCCCAACTGACCATTATTGCCCTTAAACACAACTTATTGGGTCATCATTGGTCCTAAACATGCTTATTGGTTATATACACACCTTATTGGGACTCATTGGTCCCAACTGGCCCTCATTTCTTTTAAACACACCTTATTGGGCCATCATTGGTCCTAAACACAACTTATTGGTTACATACACAACTTACTGGGACTCATTGGTCCCAACTGGCCCTCATTTCCCTTAAACACGCCTTATTGGGCCATCATTGGTCCTAAACACAACTTATTAGTTACATACACACCTTATTGGGACTCATTGGTCCTAACTAACCCTCATTTCCCCTAAACACACCTTATTGGGCCATCATTGGTCCTAAACATGCTAATTGGTTATATACACACCTTATTGGGACTCATTGGTCCCAACTGGCCCTCATTCCCCCTAAAAACACCTTATTGGGCTATCATTGGCCCTAAACACAACTTATTGGTTACCTACACACCTTATTTGGACTCATTGGCCCCAACTGACCCTCATTTCCCCCAAACACACCTTAGTGGGCCATCATTGGTCCTAAACATGCTTATTGGTTATATACACACCTTATTGGGACTCATTGGTCCTAACTAACCCTCATTTCCCCTAAACACACCTTATTGGGCCATCATTGGTCCTAAACATGCTTATTGGTTACATACACACCTTATTGGGACTCATTGGTCCCAACTAACCCTCATTGCCCCTAAACACACCTTATTGGGCTATCATTGATCCTAAACACAACTTATTGGTTACATACACACCTTATTAGGATTCATTGGTCCCAACTGACCCTCATTTTCCCCAAACACACCTTATTGGGCCATCATTGGTCCTAAACATGGTTATTGGTTATATACACACCTTATTGGGACTCATTGGTCCCAACTCGCCCTCATTCCGCCTAAACACATCTTATTGGGCTATCATTGGTCCTAAACACAACTTATTGGTTACATACACACCTTATTGGGACTCATTGGCCCCAACTGACCCTCATTTCCCCCAAACACACCTTAGTGGGCCATCATTGGTCCTAAACATGCTTATTGGTTATATACACACCTTATTGGGACTCATTGGTCCCAACTAACTCTCATTGCCCCAAAACACACCTTATTGGGCCATCATTGGTCCTAAACATGCTTATTGGTTATATACACACCTTATTAGGACTCATTGGTCCCAATTGACCCTCATTGCCCCTAAACACAACTTATTGGGCCATTATTGGTCCTAAACACAACTTATTGGTTACATACACAACTTATTGGGATTCATTGGTCTCAACTGACCCTCATTTCCCCTAAACACCCTTTATTGGGTCATCATTGGTCCTAAACATGCTTATTGGTTATATACACACCTTATTGGGACTCATTGGTCCCAACTAACCCTCATTGCCCCGAAACACACCTTATTGGGCTATCATTGATCTTAAACACAACTTATTAGTTACATACACACCTTATTGGGATTCATTGGTCCCAACTGACCCTCATTTTCCCCAAACACACCTTATTGGGCCATCATTGGTCCTAAACATGGTTATTGGTTATATACACACCTTATTGGGACTCATTGCTCCCAACTGACCATTATTGCCCTTAAACACAACTTATTGGGTCATCATTGGTCCTAAACATGCTTATTGGTTATATACACACCTTATTGGGACTCATTGGTCCCAACTGGCCCTCATTTCTTTTAAACACACCTTATTGGGCCATCATTGGTCCTAAACACAACTTATTGGTTACATACACAACTTACTGGGACTCATTGGTCCCAACTGGCCCTCATTTCCCTTAAACACGCCTTATTGGGCCATCATTGGTCCTAAACACAACTTATTAGTTACATACACACCTTATTGGGACTCATTGGTCCTAACTAACCCTCATTTCCCCTAAACACACCTTATTGGGCCATCATTGGTCCTAAACATGCTAATTGGTTATATACACACCTTATTGGGACTCATTGGTCCCAACTGGCCCTCATTCCCCCTAAAAACACCTTATTGGGCTATCATTGGCCCTAAACACAACTTATTGGTTACCTACACACCTTATTTGGACTCATTGGCCCCAACTGACCCTCATTTCCCCCAAACACACCTTAGTGGGCCATCATTGGTCCTAAACATGCTTATTGGTTATATACACACCTTATTGGGACTCATTGGTCCTAACTAACCCTCATTTCCCCTAAACACACCTTATTGGGCCATCATTGGTCCTAAACATGCTAATTGGTTACATACACACCTTATTGGGACTCATTGGTCCCAACTAACCCTCATTGCCCCTAAACACACCTTATTGGGCTATCATTGATCCTAAACACAACTTATTGGTTACATACACACCTTATTAGGATTCATTGGTCCCAACTGACCCTCATTTTCCCCAAACACACCTTATTGGGCCATCATTGGTCCTAAACATGGTTATTGGTTATATACACACCTTATTGGGACTCATTGGTCCCAACTCGCCCTCATTCCGCCTAAACACATCTTATTGGGCTATCATTGGTCCTAAACACAACTTATTGGTTACATACACACCTTATTGGGACTCATTGGTCCTAACTAACCCTCATTTCCCCTAAACACACCTTATTGGGCCATCATTGGTCCTAAACATGCTAATTGGTTACATACACACCTTATTGGGACTCATTGGTCCCAACTAACCCTCATTGCCCCTAAACACACCTTATTGGGCTATCATTGATCCTAAACACAACTTATTGGTTACATACACACCTTATTAGGATTCATTGGTCCCAACTGACCCTCATTTTCCCCAAACACACCTTATTGGGCCATCATTGGTCCTAAACATGGTTATTGGTTATATACACACCTTATTGGGACTCATTGGTCCCAACTCGCCCTCATTCCGCCTAAACACATCTTATTGGGCTATCATTGGTCCTAAACACAACTTATTGGTTACATACACACCTTATTGGGACTCATTGGCCCCAACTGACCCTCATTTCCCCCAAACACACCTTAGTGGGCCATCATTGGTCCTAAACATGCTTATTGGTTATATACACACCTTATTGGGACTCATTGGTCCCAACTAACTCTCATTGCCCCAAAACACACCTTATTGGGCCATCATTGGTCCTAAACATGCTTATTGGTTATATACACACCTTATTGGGACTCATTGGTCCCAACTGACCCTCATTGCCCCTAAACACAACTTATTGGGCCATTATTGGTCCTAAACACAACTTATTGGTTACATACACACCTTATTAGGATTCATTGGTCCCAACTGACCCTCATTTTCCCCAAACACACCTTATTGGGCCATCATTGGTCCTAAACATGGTTATTGGTTATATACACACCTTATTGGGACTCATTGGTCCCAACTCGCCCTCATTCCGCCTAAACACATCTTATTGGGCTATCATTGGTCCTAAACACAACTTATTGGTTACATACACACCTTATTGGGACTCATTGGCCCCAACTGACCCTCATTTCCCCCAAACACACCTAAGTGGGCCATCATTGGTCCTAAACATGCTTATTGGTTATATACACACCTTATTGGGACTCATTGGTCCTAAACATGCTTATTGGTTATATACACACCTTATTAGGACTCATTGGTCCCAATTGACCCTCATTGCCCCTAAACACAACTTATTGGGCCATTATTGGTCCTAAACACAACTTATTGGTTACATACACAACTTATTGGGATTCATTGGTCTCAACTGACCCTCATTTCCCCTAAACACCCTTTATTGGGTCATCATTGGTCCTAAACATGCTTATTGGTTATATACACACCTTATTGGGACTCATTGGTCCCAACTAACCCTCATTGCCCCGAAACACACCTTATTGGGCTATCATTGATCTTAAACACAACTTATTAGTTACATACACACCTTATTGGGATTCATTGGTCCCAACTCACCCTCATTTTCCCAACTGACCATTATTGCCCTTAAACACAACTTATTGGGTCATCATTGGTCCTAAACATGCTTATTGGTTATATACACACCTTATTGGGACTCATTGGTCCCAACTGGCCCTCATTTCTTTTAAACACACCTTATTGGGCCATCATTGGTCCTAAACACAACTTATTGGTTACATACACAACTTACTGGGACTCATTGGTCCCAACTGGCCCTCATTTCCCTTAAACACGCCTTATTGGGCCATCATTGGTCCTAAACACAACTTATTAGTTACATACACACCTTATTGGGACTCATTGGTCCTAACTAACCCTCATTTCCCCTAAACACACCTTATTGGGCCATCATTGGTCCTAAACATGCTAATTGGTTATATACACACCTTATTGGGACTCATTGGTCCCAACTGGCCCTCATTCCCCCTAAAAACACCTTATTGGGCTATCATTGGCCCTAAACACAACTTATTGGTTACCTACACACCTTATTTGGACTCATTGGCCCCAACTGACCCTCATTTCCCCCAAACACACCTTAGTGGGCCATCATTGGTCCTAAACATGCTTATTGGTTATATACACACCTTATTGGGACTCATTGGTCCTAACTAACCCTCATTTCCCCTAAACACACCTTATTGGGCCATCATTGGTCCTAAACATGCTAATTGGTTACATACACACCTTATTGGGACTCATTGGTCCCAACTAACCCTCATTGCCCCTAAACACACCTTATTGGGCTATCATTGATCCTAAACACAACTTATTGGTTACATACACACCTTATTAGGATTCATTGGTCCCAACTGACCCTCATTTTCCCCAAACACACCTTATTGGGCCATCATTGGTCCTAAACATGCTTATTGGTTATATACACACCTTATTGGGACTCATTGGTCCCAACTCGCCCTCATTCCGCCTAAACACATCTTATTGGGCTATCATTGGTCCTAAACACAACTTATTGGTTACATACACACCTTATTGGGACTCATTGGTCCCAACTGACCCTCATTTCCCCTAAACACACCTTATTGGGCCATCATTGGTCCTAAACATGCTTATTGGTTATATACACACCTTATTGGGACTCATTGGTCCCAACTAACCCTCATTGCCCCTAAACACACCTTATTGGGCTATCATTGATCCTAAACACAACTTATTGGTTATATACACACCTTATTAGGACTCATTGGTCCCAATTGACCCTCATTGCCCCTAAACACAACTTATTGGGCCATTATTGGTCCTAAACACAACTTATTGGTTACATACACACCTTATTAGGATTCATTGGTCCCAACTGACCCTCATTTTCCCCTAAACACACCTTATTGGGCCATCATTGGTCCTAAACATGGTTATTGGTTATATACACACCTTATTGGGACTCATTGGTCCCAACTCGCCCTCATTGCCGCCTAAACACATCTTATTGGGCTATCATTGGTCCTAAACACAACTTATTGGTTACATACACACCTTATTGGGACTCATTGGCCCCAACTGACCCTCATTTCCCCCAAACACACCTAAGTGGGCCATCATTGGTCCTAAACATGCTTATTGGTTATATACACACCTTATTGGGACTCATTGGTCCTAAACATGCTTATTGGTTATATACACACCTTATTAGGACTCATTGGTCCCAATTGACCCTCATTGCCCCTAAACACAACTTATTGGGCCATTATTGGTCCTAAACACAACTTATTGGTTACATACACAACTTATTGGGATTCATTGGTCTCAACTGACCCTCATTTCCCCTAAACACACCTTTATTGGGTCATCATTGGTCCTAAACATGCTTATTGGTTATATACACACCTTATTGGGACTCATTGGTCCCAACTAACCCTCATTGCCCCGAAACACACCTTATTGGGCTATCATTGATCTTAAACACAACTTATTAGTTACATACACACCTTATTGGGATTCATTGGTCCCAACTCACCCTCATTTTCCCAACTGACCATTATTGCCCTTAAACACAACTTATTGGGTCATCATTGGTCCTAAACATGCTTATTGGTTATATACACACCTTATTGGGACTCATTGGTCCCAACTGGCCCTCATTTCTTTTAAACACACCTTATTGGGCTATCATTGGTCCTAAACACAACTTATTGGTTACATACACAACTTACTGGGACTCATTGGTCCCAACTGGCCCTCATTTCCCTTAAACACGCCTTATTGGGCCATCATTGGTCCTAAACACAACTTATTAGTTACATACACACCTTATTGGGACTCATTGGTCCTAACTAACCCTCATTTCCCCTAAACACACCTTATTGGGCCATCATTGGTCCTAAACATGCTAATTGGTTATATACACACCTTATTGGGACTCATTGGTCCCAACTGGCCCTCATTCCCCCTAAAAACACCTTATTGGGCTATCATTGGCCCTAAACACAACTTATTGGTTACCTACACACCTTATTTGGACTCATTGGCCCCAACTGACCCTCATTTCCCCCAAACACACCTTAGTGGGCCATCATTGGTCCTAAACATGCTTATTGGTTATATACACACCTTATTGGGACTCATTGGTCCTAACTAACCCTCATTTCCCCTAAACACACCTTATTGGGCCATCATTGGTCCTAAACATGGTTATTGGTTATATACACACCTTATTGGGACTCATTGGTCCCAACTCGCCCTCATTCCGCCTAAACACACCTTATTGGGCTATCATTGGTCCTAAACACAACTTATTGGTTACATACACACCTTATTGGGACTCATTGGCCCCAACTGACCCTCATTTCCCCCAAACACACCTTAGTGGGCCATCATTGGTCCTAAACATGCTTATTGGTTATATACACACCTTATTGGGACTCATTGGTCCCAACTAACTCTCATTGCCCCAAAACACACCTTATTGGGCCATCATTGGTCCTAAACATGCTTATTGGTTATATACACACCTTATTAGGACTCATTGGTCCCAATTGACCCTCATTGCCCCTAAACACAACTTATTGGGCCATTATTGGTCCTAAACACAACTTATTGGTTACATACACAACTTATTGGGATTCATTGGTCTCAACTGACCCTCATTTCCCCTAAACACCCTTTATTGGGTCATCATTGGTCCTAAACATGCTTATTGGTTATATACACACCTTATTGGGACTCATTGGTCCCAACTAACCCTCATTGCCCCGAAACACACCTTATTGGGCTATCATTGATCTTAAACACAACTTATTAGTTACATACACACCTTATTGGGATTCATTGGTCCCAACTGACCCTCATTTTCCCCAAACACACCTTATTGGGCCATCATTGGTCCAAAACATGGTTATTGGTTATATACACACCTTATTGGGACTCATTGCTCCCAACTGACCATTATTGCCCTTAAACACAACTTATTGGGTCATCATTGGTCCTAAACATGCTTATTGGTTATATACACACCTTATTGGGACTCATTGGTCCCAACTGGCCCTCATTTCTTTTAAACACACCTTATTGGGCCATCATTGGTCCTAAACACAACTTATTGGTTACATACACAACTTACTGGGACTCATTGGTCCCAACTGGCCCTCATTTCCCTTAAACACGCCTTATTGGGCCATCATTGGTCCTAAACACAACTTATTAGTTACATACACACCTTATTGGGACTCATTGGTCCTAACTAACCCTCATTTCCCCTAAACACACCTTATTGGGCCATCATTGGTCCTAAACATGCTAATTGGTTATATACACACCTTATTGGGACTCATTGGTCCCAACTGGCCCTCATTCCCCCTAAAAACACCTTATTGGGCTATCATTGGCCCTAAACACAACTTATTGGTTACCTACACACCTTATTTGGACTCATTGGCCCCAACTGACCCTCATTTCCCCCAAACACACCTTAGTGGGCCATCATTGGTCCTAAACATGCTTATTAGTTATATACACACCTTATTGGGACTCATTGGTCCTAACTAACCCTCATTTCCCTTAAACACACCTTATTGGGCCATCATTGGTCCTAAACATGCTAAATGGTTACATACACACCTTATTGGGACTCATTGGTTCCAACTAACCCTCATTGCCCCTAAACACACCTTATTGGGCTATCATTGATCCTAAACACAACTTATTGGTTACATACACACCTTATTAGGATTCATTGGTCCCAACTGACCCTCATTTTCCCCAAACACACCTTATTGGGCCATCATTGGTCCTAAACATGGTTATTGGTTATATACACACCTTATTGGGACTCATTGATCCCAACTTGCCCTCATTCCGCCTAAACACATCTTATTGGGCTATCATTGGTCCTAAACACAACTTATTGGTTACATACACACCTTATTGGGACTCATTGGTCCTAACTAACCCTCATTTCCCCTAAACACACCTTATTGGGCCATCATTGGTCCTAAACATGCTAATTGGTTACATACACACCTTATTGGGACTCATTGGTCCCAACTAACCCTCATTGCCCCTAAACACACCTTATTGGGCTATCATTGATCCTAAACACAACTTATTGGTTACATACACACCTTATTAGGATTCATTGGTCCCAACTGACCCTCATTTTCCCCAAACACACCTTATTGGGCCATCATTGGTCCTAAACATGGTTATTGGTTATATACACACCTTATTGGGACTCATTGGTCCCAACTCGCCCTCATTCCGCCTAAACACATCTTATTGGGCTATCATTGGTCCTAAACACAACTTATTGGTTACATACACACCTTATTGGGACTCATTGGCCCCAACTGACCCTCATTTCCCCCAAACACACCTTAGTGGGCCATCATTGGTCCTAAACATGCTTATTGGTTATATACACACCTTATTGGGACTCATTGGTCCCAACTAACTCTCATTGCCCCAAAACACACCTTATTGGGCCATCATTGGTCCTAAACATGCTTATTGGTTATATACACACCTTATTAGGACTCATTGGTCCCAATTGACCCTCATTGCCCCTAAACACAACTTATTGGGCCATTATTGGTCCTAAACACAACTTATTGGTTACATACACAACTTATTGGGATTCATTGGTCTCAACTGACCCTCATTTCCCCTAAACACCCTTTATTGGGTCATCATTGGTCCTAAACATGCTTATTGGTTATATACACACCTTATTGGGACTCATTGGTCCCAACTAACCCTCATTGCCCCGAAACACACCTTATTGGGCTATCATTGATCTTAAACACAACTTATTAGTTACATACACACCTTATTGGGATTCATTGGTCCCAACTGACCCTCATTTTCCCCAAACACACCTTATTGGGCCATCATTGGTCCTAAACATGGTTATTGGTTATATACACACCTTATTGGGACTCATTGCTCCCAACTGACCATTATTGCCCTTAAACACAACTTATTGGGTCATCATTGGTCCTAAACATGCTTATTGGTTATATACACACCTTATTGGGACTCATTGGTCCCAACTGGCCCTCATTTCTTTTAAACACACCTTATTGGGCCATCATTGGTCCTAAACACAACTTATTGGTTACATACACAACTTACTGGGACTCATTGGTCCCAACTGGCCCTCATTTCCCTTAAACACGCCTTATTGGGCCATCATTGGTCCTAAACACAACTTATTAGTTACATACACACCTTATTGGGACTCATTGGTCCTAACTAACCCTCATTTCCCCTAAACACACCTTATTGGGCCATCATTGGTCCTAAACATGCTAATTGGTTATATACACACCTTATTGGGACTCATTGGTCCCAACTGGCCCTCATTCCCCCTAAAAACACCTTATTGGGCTATCATTGGCCCTAAACACAACTTATTGGTTACCTACACACCTTATTGGGACTCATTGGCCCCAACTGACCCTCCATTTCCCCCTAAACACACCTTATTGGGCCATCATTGGTCCTAAACATAGCTTATTGGTTATATACACACCTTATTGGGACTCATTGGTCCCAACTGACCCTCATTTTCCCCAAACACACCTTATTGGGCCATCATTGGTCCTAAACATGGTTATTGGTTATATACACACCTTATTGGGACTCATTGATCCCAACTGCCCTCATTCCCCTAAACACACTTATTGGGCTATCATTGGTCCTAAACACACTTATTGGTTACATACACACCTTATTGGGACTCATTGGTCCTAACTAACCCTCATTTCCCCTAAACACACCTTATTGGGCCATCATTGGTCCTAAACATGCTAATTGGTTACATACACACCTTATTGGGACTCATTGGTCCCAACTAACCCTCATTGCCCCTAAACACACCTTATTGGGCTATCATTGATCCTAAACACAACTTATTGGTTACATACACACCTTATTAGGATTCATTGGTCCCAACTGACCCTCATTTTCCCCAAACACACCTTATTGGGCCATCATTGGTCCTAAACATGGTTATTGGTTATATACACACCTTATTGGGACTCATTGGTCCCAACTCGCCCTCATTCCGCCTAAACACATCTTATTGGGCTATCATTGGTCCTAAACACAACTTATTGGTTACATACACACCTTATTGGGACTCATTGGCCCCAACTGACCCTCATTTCCCCCAAACACACCTTAGTGGGCCATCATTGGTCCTAAACATGCTTATTGGTTATATACACACCTTATTGGGACTCATTGGTCCCAACTAACTCTCATTGCCCCAAAACACACCTTATTGGGCCATCATTGGTCCTAAACATGCTTATTGGTTATATACACACCTTATTAGGACTCATTGGTCCCAATTGACCCTCATTGCCCCTAAACACAACTTATTGGGCCATTATTGGTCCTAAACACAACTTATTGGTTACATACACAACTTATTGGGATTCATTGGTCTCAACTGACCCTCATTTCCCCTAAACACCCTTTATTGGGTCATCATTGGTCCTAAACATGCTTATTGGTTATATACACACCTTATTGGGACTCATTGGTCCCAACTAACCCTCATTGCCCCTAAACACACCTTATTGGGCCATCATTGGTCCTAAACATGACTTATTGGTTATATACACACCTTATTGGGACTCATTGGTCCCAACTGACCCTCATTTCCCCTAAACACACCTTATTGGGCCATCATTGGTCCTAAACATGGTTATTGGTTATATACACACCTTATTGGGACTCATTGCTCCCAACTGACCATTATTGCCCTTAAACACAACTTATTGGGTCATCATTGGTCCTAAACATGCTTATTGGTTATATACACACCTTATTGGGACTCATTGGTCCCAACTGGCCCTCATTTCCTTTAAACACACCTTATTGGGCCATCATTGGTCCTAAACACAACTTATTGGTTACATACACAACTTATTGGGATTCATTGGTCTCAACTGACCCTCATTTCCCCTAAACACCCTTTATTGGGTCATCATTGGTCCTAAACATGCTTATTGGTTATATACACACCTTATTGGGACTCATTGGTCCCAACTAACCCTCATTGCCCCTAAACACACCTTATTGGGCCATCATTGGTCCTAAACATGCTTATTGGTTATATACACACCTTATTGGGACTCATTGGTCCCAACTGACCCTCATTGCCCCTAAACACACCTTATTGGGCCATCATTGGTCCTAAACATGGTTATTGGTTATATACACACCTTATTGGGACTCATTGGTCCCAACTGACCATTATTGCCCTTAAACACAACTTATTGGGTCATCATTGGTCCTAAACATGCTTATTGGTTATATACACACCTTATTGGGACTCATTGGTCCCAACTGGCCCTCATTTCTTTTAAACACACCTTATTGGGCCATCATTGGTCCTAAACACAACTTATTGGTTACATACACAACTTACTGGGACTCATTGGTCCCAACTGGCCCTCATTTCCCTTAAACACGCCTTATTGGGCCATCATTGGTCCTAAACACAACTTATTAGTTACATACACACCTTATTGGGACTCATTGGTCCTAACTAACCCTCATTTCCCCTAAACACACCTTATTGGGCCATCATTGGTCCTAAACATGCTAATTGGTTATATACACACCTTATTGGGACTCATTGGTCCCAACTGGCCCTCATTCCCCCTAAAAACACCTTATTGGGCTATCATTGGCCCTAAACACAACTTATTGGTTACCTACACACCTTATTTGGACTCATTGGCCCCAACTGACCCTCATTTCCCCCTAACACACCTTATTGGGCCATCATTGGTCCTAAACATGCTTATTGGTTATATACACACCTTATTGGGACTCATTGGTCCCAACTGACCCTCATTGCCCCTAAACACAACTTATTGGGCCATTATTGGTCCTAAACACAACTTATTGGTTACATACACAACTTATTGGGATTCATTGGTCTCAACTGACCCTCATTTCCCCTAAACACCCTTTATTGGGTCATCATTGGTCCTAAACTTTCTTATTGGTTATATACACACCTTATTGGGACTCATTGCTCCCAACTAACCCTCATTGCCCCTAAACACACCTTATTGGGCTATCATTGATCCTAAACACAACTTATTGGTTACATACACACCTTATTGGGATTCATTGGTCCCAACTGACCCTCATTTTCCCCAAACACACCTTATTGGGCCATCATTGGTCCTAAACATGGTTATTGGTTATATACACACCTTATTGGGACTCATTGGTACCCAACTCGCCCTCATTTCCCGCCTATAAACACACCTTATTGGGCTATCGATTGGTCCTAAACACAACTTATTGGTTACATACACACCTTATTGGGACTCATTGGCCCCAACTGACCCTCATTTCCCCCAAACACACCTTATTGGGCCATCATTGGTCCTAAACATGCTTATTGGTTATATACACACCTTATTGGGACTCATTGGTCCCAACTAACTCTCATTGCCCCAAAACACACCTTATTGGGCTATCATTGATCCTAAACACAACTTATTGGTTACATACATACCTTATTGGGATTCATTGGTCCCAACTGACCCTCATTTTCCCCAAACAAACCTTATTGGGCCATCATTTGTCCTAAACATGGTTATTGGTTATATACACACCTTATTGGGACTCATTGGTCCCAAATGACCATCATTGCCCCTAAACACAACTTATTGGGTCATCATTGGTCCTAAACATGCTTATTGGTTATATACACACCTTATTGGGACTCATTGGTCCCAACTGGCCCTCATTGCCTTAAAACACACCTTATTGGGCCATCATTGGTCCTAAATACAACTTATTCGTTACATACACACCTTATTGGGATTCATTGGTCCTAACTAACCCTCATTTCCCCTAAACACACCTTATTTATCACACCCCCAATTTCCACAAACGGAGTATAACCGTGTGGGGTGTGATCCAGACCAGGATCCCAGACTTTAGTTACAACCAAACCATAACAGAGTTTATAGGCAAATCATAAAGTTTAAGTTACGGTCCAAAATA
>JBCNJP010012633.1:0-13533 GCA_039602395.1 Deinandra increscens subsp. villosa | reverse complement strand
TTTAATAAGGGCTCCAGAACGAGTCACCAACGTGTCGTCAGGGTCGATTGAGTCAGTCTCGTTGTTCATACACTGTAGTCTTACACGTTCACAAACATATAGGTGATTCGTAGGAATTCATCAACAGTTTTATTTGAACTTTCTTGCCGAGCTCCCAAAGGTGAGTTCTCGAACATTTTCTCTAAGTATTTCAGTTAGAGAAAGGAACATGCTTCAAACAGTTTTTGGTAATATAATTGTACAGCTGATCATGTATGTGCGAACATATAACACGAATTACAAGTCCTTACATTTCGAACCGTTAGTTTATGAGAAAGCGAGGTAATCTTTGGTAGTACTACTGGGTTTGACAAACCCCCACCGCGTTAGTAGCTCTAACTCGACAGGATGTCGAACGGGTGTAATATTAGCCTAGACAGTATCATCATCGTCCGTGTTAGGCGATGGTGGAAGTCATTACAAACACAAATAGTCACGCTTCGGTTGCGAACCACATAGTGATAGCATTATTGGCCTTGCTAGCTACAATTACTATTATGATTACCATGGTACAAACATTTTATAAACGTCTTTACAAACATTTATTTTTCTTGCGTTGACATTTATGAACTCACCAGCCTTGCGCTGACCCACATAGCATGTCTTTCGCAGGTCTTTGAGGTACGAGCACACTAGGACGCACATTGCATGAAAGTTTGAACATTTTGATTTGCATTTCAACTTTTACAGTTGGATTTATTTTCTTTTGTGTTTGGTTTTGAGGGTGCGTGTTTTGCGCAACACTTTTTACTTTCATGTTACGCTTCCGCATTTCTTAAATTGTTTGGTGTGTCTGCATGGTTTGGTATGACTAATGACTCGGATCCTGGTTTGTCACACGCCTCGCGGTATAAACCCCGCAGGTGGATTTTGAGGGTGTGACACAAAGCAGAAACTAAACTACTTATATTTTGACAGAAAAGACTTCTTCAAATCGGCAGACGCTTGAAGGGCTCCAACTAGGTTGGTAATCATTTGCATCTGTTCTATGTCAGTTTTGGTCATGTCTGACATGAACAAAATTATCAAATCACGAACGGCACTATTCGGCAAGATGAATAGATTTTTTTTTATTTCATTTCTTTCTTCAATCGTCTCTCGTAGAGTGTCGAAGGTTTGGTTGAGAATGTCTACCATGTGCTATTCCTTCTAATATTCGATCATTACCTCAATCTTCAACTTCCGTTTTATGAATAAATCTTCAGCGGAGTGGGTAGATGGTGGTGAAGATGACGAAACCATTTGCACGTTTTTGTTATTTTTGATGTTTTTTTTGAAAATGATGTGTTTTCTTTGAGCAGTTATAGAGGGTTGCGTTTTTTTTCCGAAGCGAATGCAAGTGCCTATTTTAGAGTGAGGGGGGGGGGGTATGATTGATATTCTGAGTAGACGGTAGGACGCAAGTTATATGAGTATTTGTGTATTTTTAATTATAGTTTATGCGTAATAAAGAAAATGAATACGTGTTTTTAATTTATTATTTTTTCTTTGTGTCTGTTCGTTTTCCCTTCACTTATTGGTATAAGTATTTTATATTTTTACTAGTTTCATAGACAGTTTATTTCACCAATTCACCATCTTTCCTTTTTCCTTATACATCTTCAATGGCTTCATCTTCTTCGAGCTATATTTCCACAAAATGTCATGAGGCGATAAACGCGTTGGAAGATCTCTGCAACAGAGAAGAAATTAAATGAAAGGCCGCATCATTTATAATTCGTTTGGAATGATGGTCGGTCTCACCACCAATAGCCTCGAAACTCATACATAGATGCTTGAGGAGTTTGTTGATCATCCTCCCAGTGAGATGCCGAGTGCTGCTATGGAGTACATTATGGATCAACTGCAGTTGAAGCAGGAGATTCACGAGTCGCTTCGTAGGTTGATGGATAGCAGTATAAAGAAAATGAAAGATCAAAATGATTCTACGGAAGAGATCAAGATGTTTTAGACATCTCTTCTCTTTTGTCTTTTTTTTGAATCTGTATTTTTTGTAGTTTGAATTGAATTAAAGTTTGCGTTTTCAATAGATGCGTGATTTTCAAGATTACCTCTACGTTTATTTTGCAATTAGTAAATTCTAGTTATAAAATCTAGTTACAAGAACTCATGTAGGGTTTTTCATTTTTTATTTTGAAATTATGCATTAACTGTCTGTTTTTTTTGGTGGTTGCGTGTAAAGACTAAAATAACGCAAAACAGAAAGAAACAATTGATGCATATTTTTGAAACACGCAATATATAATGAAAATCTTTTGTCAGATGGTTTTTGAATTTACGCATGTAGGTTTTCTGATCTATGATGTTGAGACGTTTGCGTTATTTTTTAATATGTATGCGTGATAATGATAATTTTTTTGAGAAAAAATAAATTTGCTTTTAAAGTTTTGTGTGATTAAACAGTTGCGTGTTTGTTAAATTTGCGTAATTAAATTGCTGCGTAATTTTTACATATATGCATGATTAAACAAGTGTGTTATTTTTTATTGATATTTGTTACGTGTATTATGCGTTTTTTTACGTGAATATTGAAAAGACGAGGATACCCTTTTTATTAAGTTTATTGAACTGTACACTTTTTTTCCCTGGTGCGTATGAACCCTATCCGTTAGATTGTTTTTATTGTTCTTAATCGACGGTTGGGATCCCTTCGCACGCTTCGCACGATTTTGTCCCTTTATACAATAACTTTCTCCTTGTTATATATATATTATATATATAATTGATCTATGGTTGTATTTTCATTTCAATTTTAATAACATTTTTAACATTGTTTGTTTTTTCCGATAAGCTCATATGAAAAAAAATACTCATATTCTTATTTTTTTAACGGCACCCATATTCTTATTGAAAATAAATATTAATAATACTCACCACCTCATGAGTTCTATATCTACCTATCTCTCTGAACTCTCCCTATAACCAACCCTAACACTAACCAACCCTAACACTCGGTTCCCGAGTTTAATAAACGAAATAAAATAAGAGATTTGATATTATAGAGAGAAAAGAAAGAGAACGAAAGGAAAATGTCTAATTTTATTTTGTGTTTAGATTTCCAAGGGAAAGAAAAGAGAGTAAAGTTCTATGTGTTTCCGAGTTTGAAAAAAAAGACAAAAGAAATATATAATTTTACAATTTTAATCTTATTTTTTATATACATTGTTGTATAATTAGTTAAGTGAAAAGGTAAAATGTAAATGATAATATCTATTCTTTGTTTTCTTGTAGTGACCTTCTATTTTGAAAAGAAAGTTAGTAGGGAAGATTACTATAAATCTTCCTTTCATTTCCTTCCATTCCCTCCGTTAATGAAAACTGGGAACACATTTATGGTAGGGACGTACATCACCTGGGATGTAAACTTTGCATTCCTACATGGAGACTTATAATAATAAGTCTACATTTCACAACCAGAATAATTCATAAAACTAGGAACTGAGAAGAAAGTATACAAGCTCTCTAAAGCAACTATATAGATTGAAACAAGCACCATGTGCATGGTATATCAAGCTGGATCGTACACTAAAGACATTAAAGTTTCAGAAATACACATTGGAACATGTAATATACACGAAAGGAGCAACACATCAACTATACTAGTCAGAGTCTACTTGGATGATCTCATAGTTACTGGAACACCAAAGAAGGGAATCGATTTTGGTATAGAAGTCACAAATGGAAAAAAGAATTTGAGATGAGCGACTTAAGACTCTTGACATACTAATTTGGTATATAAGTCACCCAAGAAGGGGGTAAAATATCCATCAAGCAAACATGATACATTAACAAGATCCTGAAAGATGCAAATATGTCTGATTGCAACAGAACAAAGATTCCTATGGATTTAGGAACTAAACTCACAAAGACAAAAGGCGGAGATGCAGTGAATCTAACTGAATATAGAAGCTTAATAGGATGTTCAAGGTACTTACTACATACAACCTAAGCTATTGAGTTAATCCACTAAGTTGTTTCATGCACAAACCAAAGAAAAATCATATAAAGGGAATCAAACAAATCCCGCGCTACATGAAAGGAACTAAAGATCATTGGAATAACTTACAAGAAGACTGGAGGTTGCAAGATAACATGTTATAGCAATAGTAGTTATGGTGTCAGCACAGAGAAAGGAAAAGGCACAACAAGATATGTTTTCTACTTTGGAAACTCTCAAATTACTTGGTGTACTAAAAAACAACATCGATGGAACTCTCATCATGTGAATCAGAATTCATAGCAGTCATATTAGCCACATGCCGTGGCGGAGCTAGAGAAAAAATCTAGTGGTGACCGAATGTCATGTGACTCAATTTTTTTTTATCGCTATGTTTTGAGGTATATCTTCGGATTGGCGGTCCAGTTCGGATCAAAAATACAATATACCATTTAAATGCCGACGAAATAAAAGAAAAATAAATAAAAAGATTATTACAATATAGCAGACTACCCGTAGGTATCTCTTATATGTAATTTGTTACAAAAATACTGTAAATTATTGTCATACAAAACATGAAAGTTCGTATAAAATAAACAACCTTATAAATAGTGTACTGGTACAATATTAAACTAAGTTAACTATAAAACTAGACATTCTGATGATATCCAAACACTTATAAGCATGTAGAACTAAAGTATGCAGGTAAGACCAGTTTATTCTAATCTAGCACAGTATCACTAGAACTAAAATATGTTGTATATTAGCAGTTATAACAAAAGGCATGCCAACACTAGATGAAATAATTTTGATGTCATAGTTTATTCTAACGTAATCGAAGAACAATTTGTGCAATAAACCCTAATATCAATTAAAAAAACAGATGTACTAACCCATGAATTTGGTTAGAGACTTGAAACAAGTTGTGTTTCTTAAAGATTTATACCCAAATATTAATCAAAAGTCCCTAAACAACACAACTACCTTTCAAAATCTGCTTCTAGTTACTAATTAGCTCAGTGTAGCATCAAAATTTGGTTGAAGAGACTTATCAATCTTTGTTACCGTATAAAGGTCTCAGGTCCGGAAGGATTCAATCGAGCTGTTTATACCCCAAGAATCGAAGTTTAGAACAATTTAATCGAAGCCTCCTTTGATGATCGGTGTTTTGAGGTTGGGAAATCTCTCAGTTTAGCACTTGTTGAGTGTTAGAGAACTAAATCTCTCAATCAAAGCCTCAATCTAGTGCCTAGTGGAAATTATTAGACTATATTATTATTAGGGTTATTAGTAGAGCCCACGGGCCCATTAGGTATGCAGGGTTTAAGGTGGAGGGTATGGTGCTTGAGCCATATTGGCCGAAGGGTAAGCCCCCGTGGGAGGCGGTTGAGGATTCCACGGCGCCGGGGGAGTCCAGCTCGAAGGTTGTGTAGGGTAGGGACAGGGTGGTGCGTTCCACCACCCCCATGGAGGTGGAGATGGTGGAGACTGAAATTTGCGACCACCACCGCGCCCGTAAGCGCCACCACCGCGTCCTTGGCGATTATTAAACCGACGATTGCCTTGATTGTTGCGGCCCCTGTAGTAAAGGATGATAATCAACTTGTGATTATCACAATCAGAGAATGAAAAACGAAGAAGAAGATCTAATATCTCATTAACATGAAACTAGCTTATATACAAATGACCCTAACGGCTAGTTAACGATCGTTATAGACTAACAGAAAGAAACAAACAAATGACATTTTCAGTCCCTCATCTATCTTGGGAATTACAAATGGAGTAAAAACTCTAAGAAACTCCCCCTTAATTCCAAGAAGATGATTGCTCAACATTAGCATGGCATAGAAGAGGTCCATAGACATTTCTATACTCATGTGTCAAACACCCACTTCTATGAAACTCAGAAAGAGCCATCTTCAAAAATTACTTGAAAGTAATCATTCCCACCATGTCTCTAATCTGCTCAAACCTTGCTCTCACTAAAGGTTTGGTTAAGCCATCAGCCTTTTGTAGCTCTCCTTTTACAAATTCAACTGCTATCCTGCCATCTTCAATACTCTCTCTAATAAAATGGTAACGGAGATTTATGTGTTTAGACCTACCGTGAAAGACAGGATTTCTCATAAGTGCAAGAGCTGATTTGTTGTCCACAAACAATACAAGTCCCTGCTGTTCCTCACCAGTTATTTCACTTAACAAACCCTTTAGCCATATACCTTGACAAGCTGCAGAAGTGGCTGCCATGAATTCTGCTTCACATGAGGACAAGGCCACAGTTCTTTGTTTTGAGGAATACCAGGAAATAGCAGCTCCATTGTAGAAAAATATATTTCCAGAGGTACTCCTGCAGTCTTCACTATCCATTAAGTGACTGCTGTCACTAAAACCAACCAGCCCCTTACCAGTATTAGCACCATAATTCAGACCAAAATTCAATGTCCCTTTTACATACTTTATGATCTGTTTAACAGCTTTCAAGTGGGCTTCCCTTGGTTCCTGCATATACCTGCAAACATACCCAACAGAAAAAGCAATATCTGGTCTTGTTTGGGTAAGGTATCTAAGGGACCCTACCAACTTTCTATAGTATGTTGCATCTACCAAATCCCCTCCTGAATTCTTAAACAGTCTAATTCCAGGATCCATGGGAACTCTTACCTCCACACAATCTTCTAGACCTGCTAATTTGACTAGTTTTGCAGCATACCTTGATTGTTTAATAAAGATCCCATCTTTACCCTGACTTACTTCTATGCCTAAATAGTACTTCAAAAGTCCCAAATCTGTCATATCAAATTTGTCTCTCATTTCCATCTTAAATTCCCTTATACACTTCTCATCATTTCCTGTAACAAGAAGGTCATCAACATAAACACATAGCAGAACACAAGAATTGCCTTTCCTTCTACAATACACTGACTGCTCATGCATACACCTAACCATTCCAAGTTCCTTTAGAACACTATGCAGTTTAGCATTCCAGGCCCTTGGAGCCTGTTTAAGGCCATACAAAGCCTTTTTCAGCCTAAAAACCTTTTGCTCAGACCCTTTCTTAACATATCCCTCAGGTTGCTTAACAAAAACTACCTCTTTTAGCTCACCATGCAAGAAAGCAGCCTTACCATCTAAATGATAGACATTCCAATTCGATTTGGCTGCAAGAGCTAACATGAGTCTAACTGTTTCAATTCTGGCTACAGGAGCAAATACATCATCATAATCCACTCCTAATTCTTGAACATACCCTTTTGCTACTAGCCTTGCTCTATGCTTTGTAATTTTCCCTGTTTCATCCCTTTTGATCTTATACACCCATTTCAATCCTATAGACTTACTTCCCTTTGGTAGATCAGTCAATTCCCATGTACCATTTCTCTCAATGGCATCTATTTCTTCCCTCATGGCCAGTTTCCACTCTTTATTCTTAAAGGCTTCCTTGAAACTTAATGGTTCATCTTCTTGAGTGAGGAGTAACTCAACAAGTTCTAACTCTTCTTGTCTATTAGCCAACTGCCTAACCCTGTTGTCTAATACAAAATCTCTCAATTTCTCTGGCATAACAGATACTCTAGAGGATCTCCTGGTGGTTTCAGTTGCCTGAGATGAGCCTATGGGATGTGGGTCTAAAGGTTGATCCTGATCATCTAATTCTGGTCCATCAACCTCACCCTCTGAATGCTCAGAACTACTACTATCTTCATTCCCTTGAGGTTCCTGAATAACATGATCATCAGTGATCAGTTCCTGGAATCCTTCCCAGTTACTTACATTTGTATCACTGTCCCTTTGACCAATTGTTTTATTGCCTACCCTGCATTCTTCCCAATTCCAGCTTCTATTTTCATCAAAAATAACATCTCTACTCACAACTATCCTACCCTCCTTTACATCATACATCCTGCTAGCCTTGGAACCTTCCTCTATTCCTAAGTATACCATGGGTTTACTCCTGTCATCAAGCTTCTTTAACCCTGTTTGAATAGTCTTAACAAAGCCTATACAGCCAAAGATCCTAAGATAGCTTAAATCAGGTTTCTTTCCTTTGATAATCTCGTAAGGTGTAGTGTTTTCTAGAGACTTAGTGGGTAATCTATTCAAAACATATACTGAATGTCTCACCCCTTCTGCCCATAGATCTTTAGGGATATTACTTGACTTCATGATACTTCTTGTCATGTCAAGAATTGTTCTATTTCTCCTCTCAACAATACCATTTTGTTGAGGGGAGAAAGGTGCTGTCAAAAGCCTAGATATCCCATGTTCAGTGCAATAGTCCTTAAACTCCAGTGAGGTGAACTCACCCCCCCTGTCAGACCTAAGAGCTTTGATCCTAAGTCCCAAACTCTTCTCTACACCAGCTCTGAAAATCTTAAAGTACCCAAAAGCTTGGTCCTTTGATTTTAACAAATAAACCCACATGTACTTGGAACATTCATCAACTATCAGCAGGAAATACCTATTACCAGACTTAGTTGTAGGGGATATTGGGCCACACAAATCCATGGAAATTAACTCTAAAGGAAATTCAGCCTTATAAGATGTTGCTTTGGGAAATGGGTGTCTTGCCTGCTTACCAATCATACAGGAATCACAAAGCCTAGACTCAAATGGCATCTTAGGAATTCCTTTCACAAGATCTTTTCTACTTATCTCCTCTAAGGTCTTAAAGTTCACATGGCCAAGCCTGCCATGCCAAAGCCAAGTGGAATTATCTATGCTTGACTTAAAACACATTGGCCTAATTGATCTTAGAAGAACTTTATACAGCCTATTAGAAGATCTGCCTACTGTGACACCCGAGAATTTCAAGGTTAACTTCCGTTAGACAAACCCGTTAGTTACGTTATAAGTAGCTAATGCATAACTAGGCCGAATACGTCCACGACCTTTGGTTGATCACCGAACCTGTCCACATGTGTTAAATGTTCATCATTGATTGTCCTTATGTGCAATGTGATTTAAATACATGACTTATTATTGTAAATAGCATGATTAATTGTAAATACTTGATTATGTGAAAATTGCCTGATTTTGGTAGTCAGCGAAACTACCGAGCGAAATTACAGATTCGCCCGGTAGCAGGCTAGACTGATCAATGTACCCGAGAACAGAGCCAGTTTCGCCAGCCAGCGAAACTGCCAGCGAAACTAGCCTCTGATATAAATAAACTTAATGAACCCTAGTAGCCTCATTTGCCTCACCGAAAATTTTAATGATTTAAATTCCCGTCAACGCCTAGTCCATTTTCGTAGTCTAGATGCAAATGACCCTCTTATGTTAACATAAATTAATTTGGGATAACTATGGGGTTTAATAAGTAAAATTCAGGTTTTGGATAAAATAAAACAAAGGACTAATCTTGAGGGGCCAGAATTGTTAATAGCCTAAACTAGTTTTAACAAAAAGAGAAAAGAAGGGGGAGGAGGTCGTGGATACGACCTGGAGATCGAACTCCACCCCTCTTCTCCTTCTCAAATCCTCAATCCTGCAATTCAAGTGATCTAGGCTGCGAATTTGACATGCAATTTGGGTTTTGGGGTAGTTAATCACACCTCATCTTCATTGTGGAGTCAAGTAAGTAAAAACCCCAACTCCTTGCATGATTAGGTCACGAAAATTTACCCTCAAATCTGCAAATTGATGTTAACATATGAATACTATGATGTTAGAGAACTTAGATGTTGCATAAATTCATAATTTGGTTAACAATTTGTGGTGTAGTCACCAATTACCCATACTTGAACCTCCATGTGAGTAACCATATGTGATACTTGTGTAATTGCCTCCATAGCTTGAATTCTTGAATGAATTTAGTGTTAGATGATGAATTGATGTTGGGTTAGTGATGGATTTCACCAATCTATGATACATGGCTAATTGGGAGGTTCAAGGAAATGGGTAATAGGTGGGTTTAAATGTGTGCACACTAGGTGTTCGATAAAATGCCTAAAAGAATCAAATTATAGTAAATGTGACCAAATTGCTTGTGTTGATGTTGAATGACCATAGGGGACTATAGGTTCACCAAAATTGATAAACTTGATGAAATCATGTGTATTAGCCGGTATGGGTAATATATGTCTTAATGGTCATGCTAATGTGAATGAGGCATATTGCTAGATGTAAACTTGATGATCATTGCTTGATTACCATTCCTTGTGAATTTATGAATATGTAGGTAGCATAGAAACCATGTGATTGAAATGTGATAAATGCTACTATGATTATAATTATGATCCTAACGGGTTAGTGACCCATTAGGTAATCAAGGTGACCAAGGGAATAGCTCCGGTGTTGGAGGAAGTAGTGGTTCAAGCTCAAAAGGTAACAATTTTATGTTACATGAAATAGCTAGTAAATGCATGTTGAGTTTTAATTAGAGTAAACAATGAATTGTATAAAGGTGTGACGAACGGTTCTAGGAACCGTGAAGCCCAAGCCTTGAAGTTCCCCAATGATAAACTTGGCTACAAAAGGGATTCGGGTGAATCCTAGAATAGATGAAAGTTAAAAGGCAGAGATAGGCTCTATGAAGTCTATGCCAAGTAACAATGAGAAAGGAACCACAAATGGTTGGATAACCATGGGTTCCAAGGCTTACATATGGTCAAGTGAGGCATTGGGGTAAACCAAAGGCAAGGACCCGTCCTAACGGGTCAAATAAATGATTGAATGGAATGATTTATATGCATTTAGTCTTAAACTTAGTTGTGTGAGCAAAGTGCAACCCGATAGATAGGGAGTCATAGTACTAATTGAATGTTCGCATAATAACATGTTTGAGACTAGTTTATTTGCAATATGATGCTTGTAAGGAGTCATTTTCTGCATCAAAGTGAATGTGGAAATTTTAAGGAAACTCCCTAACGGGTCAACGGGTTGGGTGAACCCGGGGTTGGTCAATTCAACAAAAACGTGGCTAAGGTACGTTAATGAGTGTGTTTTATGCTTGAATTTATGTTTGGGAGTTGATTTAGTGATCAACAATGAGTTCTAGCACTTAATGTGCAAAACTGCCAAAACAGGGGAAAGGGGCTGGAAATTTGGTTAAGTATAGAATCTGGCCGAATTTAGCTCAATCCTCTGTGAAATGTGGCTCCACGGCGTATCGCCCTGGAACGATTCAATGTGGTAGGCGATACGCCCACAACTCTAGGCGTATCGCCTGGGAAAGGACAAGTTCTAGGCGATACGCCTAGAACCCATCCTCCGAAATTAATCGTTATATTTCCGATTGCAACTGCAGTTTTGTGTGTGATTAAGCAATATAAACTCACTTTCGAATGTGAGTGAATTGCAGGTAAAGGGAAGTGATGAAGGGCGCTCATCAAGGCTTGGAGGAACCGATCACATCAAGGATGAAAGCCTCGTCAAATATTTTGTGAAGGAACTTATGATCTATTTGAATAATCGTTTTAGACACCAAACACTGCTAGAAGTATGTTTTGTAAATGTAATCACTAAGTGTTGGGTTTTTGGGTTGTCAAACTATGTAATTTGAACAAAGAAAATTTTCTGGGACCTAATTTCTAATCAAGTAAATCGTTATGGTTTGACGTCAAATTGTAACATGGGTGTTACAATTTGGTATCAGAGCCATGGTTTGAGAGAAGCAAGTACTCCTGGGGGTACTTGGACTCAAACCTTGAGCTCTGGGGATGGGGAAAGGTGATCGGTTCAAGCTTGATGAAGCGTCCGAGCAAGGTACTCAACCTTACACTAACTATTGAACTTGTATTTAAAACGAATGAATGTTCTAACATGCCTCTAAGGCGGAGTTATGGGCTATCACTCGGGGAAACGCACGGGAAGTGCGTGAGTGAAGTGTCCCAGGTAGAAGCGGGGTGATGCTACGGCTAGAAACCTCGTATAAACCTGGGGGAAGATATTGGCTAAGACCAATATAATATACGTGCGAGATAAGTGTCCCAGGTAGAAACGGGGTAATGCTACGGCTAGAAACCTCGTATAAACCTGGGGGAAATATTGGCTATGACCAATATGATAAATAAAACCTTGCTGCGGTAAGGTAAATAAAAGCTGTTGAGCTAATGAAAATTTTATTCTGTAGATCAATGGTGGACCTTGATGGCGTTGATCTTGCAGAAGAGCAGAGACAGAGGGCTTTGAAGGCCCAGATCTCTGAAGAAGTGGGAAATGCCATACAGGCAGTTATCCCTGAGTACGTACAAAAGATCCAGGAGGATCTATTGAGTACCTTGAACGAGAAATTCGAGGAACTGAAGAATGCCCTCCTGAATAAAGAGGAGGCAACTGCGCCAAAGAAGAAGGGGAGTTCCTTCAAAGACTTTATGGCGTGTAAACCCCCGCAATACGCGGGAGATCCCGACCCAATAGCAAGCCACCGATGGGTGACTAATGTGGAAGGGGTGATCAAAAGAAGCCATTGTGAGGCTGCAGATCAGGTGATCTTTGCTACGGGTCTACTAGTAGACCGGGCAAAGGACTGGTGGGACGCAAAAGTCCTAGAAAAGGGGCAGGCAGTGGCAGACGCCCTAACTTGGGCGGAATTCAAAGAATTGTTCCTGGAGCACCACTGCCCACCCTCTGCGGTAAACGAATTGAAACAAGGGTTCCTCAAGTTGGAGCAAGGGGATACTCAAACGGTTGACGAGATCACCGGTATTTACCTTGATAGGGTGAAGTTCTGTTCAGATGTGCTACCCACTGAAGGGGCACGAATGTTCTTTTACCGGAACATGTTAAAGGCTAAAATAAAGAATTTCTTGCCTCTAGACCGTTTCACCACGGTGGAACAAATGATCAATGCCGCGCGGGCGCGGGAAATGGATGTAAACCGGGAAGAGGCCCAAGAAGCAAGAAAGCCTAGTGGGGGAAATCCGAGTCCCTCCAAGAAACCGAAAATGGGTGACTCGTCCAAGAAAAAGGACTCAAGAGGGTCCGGGTCGAAGTGTAAAATTTGTGGGAAAATGCACCCGGGAGAGTGCATATTCAAAGATCGTCCCTGCATGAAGTGTGGCAGAAAAGGCCATGTCATCTCGAATTGCCCGTCTGATGAACCCCGATGTTTCAACTGCTATCAGGCGGGGCATAGAAAAATTGAATGCCCAAAACTCAAGAAGGAGGGGGCAAAAAGTGGGACGAAAATGGAAGCGCCGAAAGCTACAGCTCGGGCCTTCCAACTTACGGCTGAAGAAGCCAGGTCAGACCCCGACGTGGTGGCAGGTACATTTCTTGTAAATTCGATACCTGCTCACGTATTATTTGATACGGGAGCTAATAGATCATTTGTATCATATGACTTTATTAAGCACCCATCGTTTAAAATTGAAAAATTACATGTACCCTTAGAGGTAGAAATAGCTAATGACAAAAGTACTCTTGTTTTTGATGTATGTCGGGGGTGCAAAATCTCCATCAATGACGAGGAGTACTTGATAGATCTCATTCCGATGGCTATGAGAGAATTCAAGGTGGTGGTGGGGATGGATTGGCTATCCCGCAACCACGCAAAGGTCATTTGTGACCGGAAGGCGATAGAGATATCTTCGCCAAAGGGGAGCAAGGTCACC
>JBCNJP010012632.1:0-13534 GCA_039602395.1 Deinandra increscens subsp. villosa | reverse complement strand
TGCCCTATTAAACACTACTTATAGGGCTATCATTTGTCCTAAACACAACTTATTGGTTATATACACACCTTACTAGGACTTATTGGTCCTAACCGACCCTCATTGCCCTACTAAACACACCTTATTGGGCCATCATTGGTCCTAAACATAACTTATTGGTTATATACACACCTTAGTGGGACTCATTAGTCCCAACTAAACACACCATATTGGGCCATAATTGGTCGTAAACACAACTTATTGGTTATATAAACACCTTATTAGGACTCATTGGTGCCAACTAACCTTCATTGTCCCTAAACCCACTTTATTGTGCCATCATTGGTCCTAAACACAACGTATTGGTCATATACACACATTAGTGGGACTCATTGGTCCCAACTAAACACACCTTTTTGGGCCATAATTGGTCGTAAACACAACTTATTGGTTATATACACACTTTATTGGGACTCATTGGTCCCAACGGACCCTCATTGCCCTTAAACACACATTATTGGGCCATCATTGGTCCTAAACACAACTTATTGGTTATATAAGACACACCTTACTAGGACTTATTGGTCCCAACCGACCCTCATTGCCCTACTAAACACACCTTATTAGGCCATCATTGGTCCTAAACACAACTTATTGGTTATATACACACCTTAGTGGGACTCATTAGTCCCAACTAAACACACATTATTGGGCCATCATTGGTCCTAAACACAACTTATTGGTTATATACACACCTTACTAGGACTTATTGGTTCTAACCGACCCTCATTGCCCTACTAAACACACCTTATTGGGCCATCATTGGTCCTAAACATAATTTATTGGTTATATACACACCTTAGTGGGACTCATTAGTCCCAAATAAAAACACACCATATTGGGCCATAATTGGTCGTAAACACAAATTATTGGTTATATAAACACCTTATTAGGACTCATTGGTGCCAACTAACCCTCATTGTCCCTAAACCCACTTTATTGTGCCATCATTGGTCCTAAACACAATGTATTGGTTATATACACACATTAGTGGGACTCATTGGTCCCAACTAAACACACCTTATTGGGCCATAATTGGTCGTAAACACAACTTATTGGTTATATACACACTTTATTGGGACTCATTGGTCCCAACTGACCCTCATTTCCCTTAAACACACATTATTGGGCCATCATTGGTCCTAAACACAACTTATTGGTTATATAAGACACACCTTACTAGGACTTATTGGTCCCAACCGACCCTCATTGCCCTACTAAACACACCTTATTGGGCCATCATTGGTCCTAAACACAACTTATTGGTTATATACACACCTTAGTGGGACTCATTAGTCCCAACTAAACACACATTATTGGGCCATCATTGGTCCTAAACACAACTTATTGGTTATATACACACCTTACTAGGACTTATTGGTCCTAACCGACCCTCATTGCCCTACTAAACACACCTTATTGGGCCATCATTGGTCCTAAACATAACTTATTGGTTATATACACACCTTAGGGGGACTCATTAGTCCCAACTAAACACACCATATTGGGCCATAATTGGTCGTAAACACAACTTATTGGTTATATAAACACCTTATTAGGACTCATTGGTGCCAACTAACCCTTATTGTCCCTAAACCCACTTTATTGTGCCATCATTGGTCCTAAACACAACGTATTGGTCATATACACACATTAGTGGGACTCATTGGTCCCAACTAAACACACCTTTTTGGGCCATAATTGGTCGTAAACACAACTTATTGGTTATATACACACTTTATTGGGACTCATTGGTCCCAACGGACCCTCATTGCCCTTAAACACACATTATTGGGCCATCATTGGTCCTAAACACAACTTATTGGTTATATAAGACACACCTTACTAGGACTTATTGGTCCCAACCGACCCTCATTTCCCTACTAAACACACCTTATTGGGCCATCATTGGTCCTAAACACAACTTATTGGTTATATAAGACACACCTTACTAGGACTTATTGGTCCCAACCGACCCTCATTGCCCTACTAAACACTACTTATAGGGCCATCATTTGTCCTAAACACAACTTATTGGTTATATACACACCTTACTAGGACTTATTGGTCCTAACCGACCCTCATTGCCCTACTAAACACACCTTATCGGGCCATCATTGGTCCTAAACATAACTTATTGGTTATATACACACCTTAGGGGGACTCATTAGTCCCAACTAAACACACCATATTGGGCCATAATTGGTCGTAAACACAACTTATTGGTTATATACACACTTTATTGGGACTCATTGGTCCCAACTGGACCCTGCATTGTCCCTTAAACACACATTATTGGGCCATCATTGGTCCTAAACACAACTTATTGGTTATATAAGACACACCTTACTAGGACTTATTGGTCCCAACCGACCCTCATTACCCTACTAAACACACCTTATTAGGCCATCATTGGTCCTAAACACAACTTATTGGTTATATACACACCTTAGTGGGACTCATTAGTCCCAACTAAACACACATTATTGGGCCATCATTGGTCCTAAACACAACTTATTGGTTATATACACACCTTACTAGGACTTATTGGTTCTAACCGACCCTCATTGCCCTACTAAACACACCTTATTGGGCCATCATTGGTCCTAAACATAATTTATTGGTTATATACACACCTTAGTGGGACTCATTAGTCCCAAATAAAAACACACCATATTGGGCCATAATTGGTCGTAAACACAACTTATTGGTTATATAAACACCTTATTAGGACTCATTGGTGCCAACTAACCTTCATTGTCCCTAAACCCACTTTATTGTGCCATCATTGGTCCTAAACACAATGTATTGGTTATATGCACACATTAGTGGGACTCATTGGTCCCAACTAAACACACCTTATTGGGCCATAATTGGTCGTAAACACAACTTATTGGTTATATACACACTTTATTGGGACTCATTGGTCCCAACTGACCCTCATTTCCCTTAAACACACATTATTGGGCCATCATTGGTCCTAAACACAACTTATTGGTTATATAAGACACACCTTACTAGGACTTATTGGTCCCAACCGACCCTCATTGCCCTACTAAACACACCTTATTGGGCCATCATTGGTCCTAAACACAACTTATTGGTTATATACACACCTTAGTGGGACTCATTAGTCCCAACTAAACACACATTATTGGGCCATCATTGGTCCTAAACACAACTTATTGGTTATATACACACCTTACTAGGACTTATTGGTCCTAACCGACCCTCATTGCCCTACTAAACACACCTTATTGGGCCATCATTGGTCCTAAACATAACTTATTGGTTATATACACACCTTAGGGGGACTCATTAGTCCCAACTAAACACACCATATTGGGCCATAATTGGTCGTAAACACAACTTATTGGTTATATAAACACCTTATTAGGACTCATTGGTGCCAACTAACCCTTATTGTCCCTAAACCCACTTTATTGTGCCATCATTGGTCCTAAACACAACGTATTGGTCATATACACACATTAGTGGGACTCATTGGTCCCAACTAAACACACCTTTTTGGGCCATAATTGGTCGTAAACACAACTTATTGGTTATATACACACTTTATTGGGACTCATTGGTCCCAACGGACCCTCATTGCCCTTAAACACACATTATTGGGCCATCATTGGTCCTAAACACAAATTATTGGTTATATAAGACACACCTTACTAGGACTTATTGGTCCCAACCGACCCTCATTTCCCTACTAAACACACCTTATTGGGCCATCATTGGTCCTAAACACAACTTATTGGTTATATAAGACACACCTTACTAGGACTTATTGGTCCCAACCGACCCTCATTGCCCTACTAAACACTACTTATAGGGCCATCATTTGTCCTAAACACAACTTATTGGTTATATACACACCTTACTAGGACTTATTGGTCCTAACCGACCCTCATTGCCCTACTAAACACACCTTATCGGGCCATCATTGGTCCTAAACATAACTTATTGGTTATATACACACCTTAGGGGGACTCATTAGTCCTAACTAAACACACCATATTGGGCCATAATTGGTCGTAAACACAACTTATTGGTTATATACACACTTTATTGGGACTCATTGGTCCCAACGGACCCTGATTGCCCTTAAACACACATTATTGGGCCATCATTGGTCCTAAACACAACTTATTGTTTATATAAGACACACCTTACTAGGACTTATTGGTCCCAACCGACCCTCATTACCCTACTAAACGCACCTTATTAGGCCATCATTGGTCCTAAACACAACTTATTGGTTATATACACACCTTAGTGGGACTCATTAGTCCCAACTAAACACACATTATTGGGCCATCATTGGTCCTAAACACAACTTATTGGTTATATACACACCTTACTAGGACTTATTGGTTCTAACCGACCCTCATTGCCCTACTAAACACACCTTATTGGGCCATCATTGGTCCTAAACATTAATTATTGGTTATATACACACCTTAGTGGGACTCATTAGTCCCAAATAAAAACACACCATATTGGGCCATAATTGGTCGTAAACACAACTTATTGGTTATATAAACACCTTATTAGGACTCATTGGTGCCAACTAACCTTCATTGTCCCTAAACCCACTTTATTGTGCCATCATTGGTCCTAAACACAATGTATTGGTTATATGCACACATTAGTGGGACTCATTGGTCCCAACTAAACACACCTTATTGGGCCATAATTGGTCGTAAACACAACTTATTGGTTATATACACACTTTATTGGGACTCATTGGTCCCAACTGACCCTCATTTCCCTTAAACACACATTATTGGGCCATCATTGGTCCTAAACACAACTTATTGGTTATATAAGACACACCTTACTAGGACTTATTGGTCCCAACCGACCCTCATTGCCCTACTAAACACACATTATTGGGCCATCATTGGTCCTAAACACAACTTATTGGTTATATACACACCTTAGTGGGACTCATTAGTCCCAACTAAACACACATTATTGGGCCATCATTGGTCCTAAACACAACTTATTGGTTATATACACACCTTACTAGGACTTATTGGTCCTAACCGACCCTCATTGCCCTACTAAACACACCTTATTGGGCCATCATTGGTCCTAAACACAACTTATTGGTTATATAAGACACACCTTACTAGGACTTATTGGTCCCAACCGACCCTCATTGCCCTACTAAACACTACTTATAGGGCTATCATTTGTCCTAAACACAACTTATTGGTTATATACACACCTTACTAGGACTTATTGGTCCTAACCGACCCTCATTGCCCTACTAAACACACCTTATCGGGCCATCATTGGTCCTAAACATAACTTATTGGTTATATACACACCTTAGTGGGACTCATTAGTCCCAACTAAACACACCATATTGGGCCATAATTGGTCGTAAACACAACTTATTGGTTATATAAACACCTTATTAGGACTCATTGGTGCCAACTAACCTTCATTGTCCCTAAACCCACTTTATTGTTCCATCATTGATCCTAAACACAACGTATTGGTCATATACACACATTAGTGGGACTCATTGGTCCCAACTAAACACACCTTTTTGGGCCATAATTGGTCGTAAACACAACTTATTGGTTATATACACACTTTATTGGGACTCATTGGTCCCAACGGACCCTGATTGCCCTTAAACACACATTATTGGGCCATCATTGGTCCTAAACACAACTTATTGGTTATATAAGACACACCTTACTAGGACTTATTGGTCCCAACCGACCCTCATTGCCCTACTAAACACACCTTATTAGGCCATCATTGGTCCTAAACACAACTTATTGGTTATATACACACCTTAGTGGGACTCATTAGTCCCAACTAAACACACATTATTGGGCCATCATTGGTCCTAAACACAACTTATTGGTTATATACACACCTTACTAGGACTTATTGGTTCTAACCGACCCTCATTGCCCTACTAAACAAACCTTATTGGGCCATCATTGGTCCTAAACATAATTTATTGGTTATATACACACCTTAGTGGGACTCATTAGTCCCAAATAAAAACACACCATATTGGGCCATAATTGGTCGTAAACACAAATTATTGGTTATATAAACACCTTATTAGGACTCATTGGTGCCAACTAACCTTCATTGTCCCTAAACCCACTTTATTGTGCCATCATTGGTCCTAAACACAATATATTGGTTATATACACACATTAGTGGGACTCATTGGTCCCAACTAAACACACCTTATTGGGCCATAATTGGTCGTAAACACAACTTATTGGTTATATACACACTTTATTGGGACTCATTGGTCCCAACTGACCCTCATTTCCCTTAAACACACATTATTGGGCCATCATTGGTCCTAAACACAACTTATTGGTTATATAAGACACACCTTACTAGGACTTATTGGTCCCAACCGACCCTCATTGCCCTACTAAACACACCTTATTGGGCCATCATTGGTCCTTAACACAACTTATTGGTTATATACACACCTTAGTGGGACTCATTAGTCCCAACTAAACACACATTATTGGGCCATCATTGGTCCTAAACACAACTTATTGGTTATATACACACCTTACTAGGACTTATTGGTCCTAACCGACCCTCATTGCCCTACTAAACACACCTTATTGGGCCATCATTGGTCCTAAACATAACTTATTGGTTATATACACACCTTAGGGGGACTCATTAGTCCCAACTAAACACACCATATTGGGCCATAATTGGTCGTAAACACAACTTATTGGTTATATAAACACCTTATTAGGACTCATTGGTGCCAACTAACCCTTATTGTCCCTAAACCCACTTTATTGTGCCATCATTGGTCCTAAACACAACGTATTGGTCATATACACACATTAGTGGGACTCATTGGTCCCAACTAAACACACCTTTTTGGGCCATAATTGGTCGTAAACACAACTTATTGGTTATATACACACTTTATTGGGACTCATTGGTCCCAACGGACCCTCATTGCCCTTAAACACACATTATTGGGCCATCATTGGTCCTAAACACAAATTATTGGTTATATAAGACACACCTTACTAGGACTTATTGGTCCCAACCGACCCTCATTTCCCTACTAAACACACCTTATTGGGCCATCATTGGTCCTAAACACAACTTATTGGTTATATAAGACACACCTTACTAGGACTTATTGGTCCCAACCGACCCTCATTGCCCTACTAAACACTACTTATAGGGCCATCATTTGTCCTAAACACAACTTATTGGTTATATACACACCTTACTAGGACTTATTGGTCCTAACCGACCCTCATTGCCCTACTAAACACACCTTATCGGGCCATCATTGGTCCTAAACATAACTTATTGGTTATATACACACCTTAGGGGGACTCATTAGTCCTAACTAAACACACCATATTGGGCCATAATTGGTCGTAAACACAACTTATTGGTTATATACACACTTTATTGGGACTCATTGGTCCCAACGGACCCTGATTGCCCTTAAACACACATTATTGGGCCATCATTGGTCCTAAACACAACTTATTGTTTATATAAGACACACCTTACTAGGACTTATTGGTCCCAACCGACCCTCATTACCCTACTAAACGCACCTTATTAGGCCATCATTGGTCCTAAACACAACTTATTGGTTATATACACACCTTAGTGGGACTCATTAGTCCCAACTAAACACACATTATTGGGCCATCATTGGTCCTAAACACAACTTATTGGTTATATACACACCTTACTAGGACTTATTGGTTCTAACCGACCCTCATTGCCCTACTAAACACACCTTATTGGGCCATCATTGGTCCTAAACATTAATTATTGGTTATATACACACCTTAGTGGGACTCATTAGTCCCAAATAAAAACACACCATATTGGGCCATAATTGGTCGTAAACACAACTTATTGGTTATATAAACACCTTATTAGGACTCATTGGTGCCAACTAACCTTCATTGTCCCTAAACCCACTTTATTGTGCCATCATTGGTCCTAAACACAATGTATTGGTTATATGCACACATTAGTGGGACTCATTGGTCCCAACTAAACACACCTTATTGGGCCATAATTGGTCGTAAACACAACTTATTGGTTATATACACACTTTATTGGGACTCATTGGTCCCAACTGACCCTCATTTCCCTTAAACACACATTATTGGGCCATCATTGGTCCTAAACACAACTTATTGGTTATATAAGACACACCTTACTAGGACTTATTGGTCCCAACCGACCCTCATTGCCCTACTAAACACACATTATTGGGCCATCATTGGTCCTAAACACAACTTATTGGTTATATACACACCTTAGTGGGACTCATTAGTCCCAACTAAACACACATTATTGGGCCATCATTGGTCCTAAACACAACTTATTGGTTATATACACACCTTACTAGGACTTATTGGTCCTAACCGACCCTCATTGCCCTACTAAACACACCTTATTGGGCCATCATTGGTCCTAAACATAACTTATTGGTTATATACACACCTTAGGGGGACTCATTAGTCCCAACTAAACACACCATATTGGGCCATAATTGGTCGTAAACACAACTTATTGGTTATATAAACACCTTATTAGGACTCATTGGTGCCAACTAACCCTTATTGTCCCTAAACCCACTTTATTGTGCCATCATTGGTTCTAAACACAACGTATTGGTCATATACACACATTAGTGGGACTCATTAGTCCCAACTAAACACACCTTTTTGGGCCATAATTGGTCGTAAACACAACTTATTGGTTATATACACACTTTATTGGGACTCATTGGTCCCAACGGACCCTCATTGCCCTTAAACACACATTATTGGGCCATCATTGGTCCTAAACACAACTTATTGGTTATATAAGACACACCTTACTAGGACTTATTGGTCCCAACCGACCCTCATTTCCCTACTAAACACACCTTATTGGGCCATCATTGGTCCTAAACACAACTTATTGGTTATATAAGACACACCTTACTAGGACTTATCACTACAACAAAAGTAGCTTGATAGGACACCCAAAAAGGTCCTAAAATGTTATTTTATAGGACACATGAGATAATAGGACCACTAATAAAAGTGTCCTTTCTAAAGGGGTCCTATAAACTTATAACGTCCTAAAAAACCACAAAAATAGGACACATTAGAGCGTCCTAATAAACCACAAAATAGGACACGTTATAGCGTCATAATAAACCACAAAATAGGACACTTTATAAAGTTTTAAGATGCATACATTTTATGACACATATTAGCGTCCTAAAAAGTGGATAGATCAAATACTAAATCATCCTTATATTAGTACCACAAAAAGGGTCCTAACACGTCAAATGATGATGGGACGTTTTATTCATTTGTAAAGCATATGAGCATACCTATTTTAGGGACGATTACCAATGTCCTTAAAATTGATCTCATTAAACATGATTCATAAATACAAATAAGATACCATCAACTTATCGATAGATGAACTTCAACTAATGGATAAATAAGTTTAATTATCATTGAAATAAGTCATTTCGATAACAAAAACATTAAACAAAAATAAGTTATAATATTATTATCCAAGATCCTAACATTAAACATGAAACTTAAAGTAATGAAAGACACTAGAAGAATATAATCTTCAGTCATCATGCATCCTTCTCACTCGTCACAAACCACCTACAAATTAATCATCCATATATAAGCTTAAAGTACGTTATAAACTTAATAATATATTACAGGTTTAACAATAATGACATACCGACATGAAAAACATGGTCATGCTATAGATGCACCAATAGTAGCTTGGATTGTGTCCAATGACCCATATGGTCTAACCAAATTTTCATCTCTTTTCACAGCTACTTGAATATTTACCTCACACCAATTGCACCCAATCTCTGTTTTATAACATAAGCTATATTAGGATCATTTTGATGAATGGAGCATAACAAACTCTCCGACAGAGTAAATTATGACAACAAAATAGCAAATAAGAAACATTATCGTAGCATGCGAAGAACAACAAAGTGAAATTTTCTAATTGACAATATTCTATTTTACTAAACGGCTTTCACCATATATAAACAACAGAAGCAAGTTCTCCTCTTTCACACCTAAAACTAAAAATAGCAACGGAGCGAGTAAGGTCTGTGTAAGTAACGAAGCATTGATACAAACGAAAAGGAATTGAAAGGGAGACATAAATTAATAAAGAAGTGTAACTATAGCCTGTCTAGAAGTAAACATCAAGTAAAAAAAGAAGTACGAATCAAATTTTTTATCTTGTCTTTGAAATCATAATATATACTCCTAACATCACAGACTTCAATCACTGCTAACCTGATGAACATGTTTCTTTGATGAAGCTTATTGCATGTTTTACCTTATGCAGACTAAGTGTGATGCAGATGTCAGCAGTTTGCTTCATGATCTTGGGCTTCGAGATAAACAACAGTTTGTAAGTTTTTATGTTTGGATTTTCGTAGTTTGTGTGGTAATCTTTTTTTCGGGAACATATGCAATTGTTTTCTACAACAAAGAAAAAAATGTTATTTTATTTGTGTATGAATACAAAACACTAAATCCATTTTAAGGCTGATCCAACTTGTTTATTTTATAATAATCACTCTATCCTTGATGAGTCCTAACACTATTTCCTCTTGTTGCAGCCAATTTCGCAGCACAAGCGTTACATTGCAAGAAATGGAAAACATGTGCTGGTATGAACACCTCTACACCATACTTAATTAATATTATGAATATAATCCGTTTTCTCAATAGAAAAAAGAAAAAAAAATGAAAATCTAAGTTGAACTGTGCTTTAATAGGTTCTGAAGCTGAACCTTATTAAAGTGATATTCAACATGAGTAGTTCTGGAAACCAGTTTTGTAAGCTCTGAAATGATCAATAACATGTTTACTTACCGATTTTATGTGCAAAGAAAAACAAAAAAAATCAAGAAAATGAATCCACCGATTCAATCACTGATTTGGTGCTAATAGAAAGGGTTTACTTACCGATTCAATCACTGATTTGGTGCTAATCGAAATACCAAAGAAATTGAATCCACCGATTCAATCACTGATTAGATTGTAGAATCGGATCGAGTGAATGGAAATGAAATTACATAAATATACTTACCTTAAAACGACGATGATGAAACAGTGTTCGACGAATACGAGAGAGATGCAACAAATCGGTTGCTTGATGATGTTGATTTCGCTCGGTATGAGATGAAGACTGCGTAGAAGAAAGGGAAATCTTGATGGACTGGTGGCGACTCAAATTCTAAAAGAAACCCTAGGAAAAAGAAAATGTGGAATGAAGCGGCTTATTAAAACCGGTCCAGATCAGGAAGACGAGTTATAAAAGATCCGCGTGCCTTTCACATTATTTAGTGTAAATTTTAAATTTAAAAATATGGAAAATTGACACATTAGCATAATCATAGGTGGTAGGGGTGTTCATAAACCCGGAAAACCGACCCAACCCGCTTAAACCGGATAAAAAATACGGTTTGGGTTACTACTTTTTCAAATGGGATGGGTCACGGGTCAGAGTTTTAAAACCTGGAGCTAACGGTCCGGGTCATGGGTTCGGGTTTTTGTGTGTTCGGTTCAACACGGACCGGCCCGTAAAACTTCTAATACGTAATATTATTAAATATTTAATAATAATAATATTTAGTAAAATAATACTCCTATGCACATCAATTAAAATGGTCATTATTATTTTGCTTTAGTTAAATAATACTCCTATCTTGAATTTTTTGTCATCTGACCATTTTTAAAAAAGAATAATACTCCTATGCATTTCATGAGATCGCAATGCAATGCACAGTACATGGTGTGTATACTCCTATAGTACATGGTGTGTTTAAAACGTATACCAAATGATGGGTGCTTGCTGTTGTTTAAAACCAGGCCAAAAAAATGAGAAAAAAGCCTACATTAAAATGGGAAAAAATAGGCCCACACTAAAATGGCCCATAACCCATTCAACCCGTAACCTAACCCGGTTGAACCGGTTTATTCTGATCCGCTGAACCCGAACCAACCCGTTCGGTTTGGGTTAAAAAGTTTTGAACCCGTGTCTTGCGGTTTGGTTTGAAAATATCCTTAAACCCGGACCAACCGGACCGTGAACACCCCTAATAGGTGACACAACTTAAATTTTGCCACACCTTAAATTGTGGGATATCAAAAACTTTTGTTTTTTATAGGTATAGATAGATTGATTGATAAATATATAAACATTAAAATGAACTATTATGACTTAAATATCAAGTGTCCTACTAAGTTATGTTACCATACGACTCCGACAAATAAGGGTCATATTACACTGATCTTTTATGACTAAAATTTCAAGTGTCCTATAAGGTTATGCTATAATAGGACCCACAATGATCAAGTTTCCTATTACATTACCACATAATAAGACATTAACTACTAAACGTCCTATAATGTACTTTATTAGGACCCCAAATACTAAGCGTCCTAATAAGTTATATGATAATAGGACCCTAAATATTCAACCGTCCTATTACATATTTTTTAGGACACCGGTTTAACTCCATATAGTATAATAGGACCCTGAACACTCATTTGTCCTATTAGTTAGTTTTTTAAGACACTATTTTAACAGCGTCCCACACGAAAGGTCCTAAAAACCCCTTTTTGTTGTAGTGTATTGGTCCCAACCGACCCTCATTGCCCTACTAAACACACCTTATTGGGCCATCATTGGTCCTAAACACAACTTATTGGTTATATACACACCTTAGTGGGACTCATTAGTCCCAACTAAACACACATTATTGGGCCATCATTGGTCCTAAACACAACTTATTGGTTATATACACACCTTACTAGGACTTATTGGTCCTAACCGACCCTCATTGCCCTACTAAACACACCTTATTGGGCCATCATTGGTCCTAAACATAACTTATTGGTTATATACACACCTTAGGGGGACTCATTAGTCCCAACTAAACACACCATATTGAGCCATAATTGGTCGTAAACACAACTTATTGGTTATATAAACACCTTATTAGGACTCATTGGTGCCAACTAACCCTTATTGTCCCTAAACCCACTTTATTGTGCCATCATTGGTCCTAAACACAACGTATTGGTCATATACACACATTAGTGGGACTCATTGGTCCCAACTAAACACAGCTTTTTGGGCCATAATTGGTCGTAAACACAACTTATTGGTTATATACACACTTTATTGGGACTCATTGGTCCCAACGGACCCTCGTTGCCCTTAAACACACATTATTGGGCCATCATTGGTCCTAAACACAACTTATTGGTCATATAAGACACACCTTACTAGGACTTATTGGTCCCAACCGACCCTCATTTCCCTACTAAACACACCTTATTGGGCCATCATTGGTCCTAAACACAACTTATTGGTTATATAAGACACACCTTACTAGGACTTATTGGTCCCAACCGACCCTCAT
>JBCNJP010012631.1:0-13538 GCA_039602395.1 Deinandra increscens subsp. villosa | reverse complement strand
AAGAGTAAAAAAAACAAGAAAAAGGAGAGGACTTACATTTTGAACATGTCCCACTCCTCCCAACTAAGGGTAGCCCACTTTCCCCTATTTTTAACCCATAAGAACGATAAACACTTAACATCTCTAAACATAGAAGAAACACTAGTCTTCTTGTCTTCAAATGTCGCTTTATTCCTCGAGTTCCAAATGATCCAGCACGTAGTTAGGATGACCGCATAGAAAATGGTTTTAGCCTTTCTATCAAATCTCGAGTCTTCCACTATAAGGATGAGGTCTCCCAATTCCAACGCGTAGATAGGGGGGACTTTGCACCACCCGGAGACGAGATCCCAAAGACCCGAAGCCATCCGACAACCCAACATCAAATGGTGAACCGACTCGAGCTCCTCGTTGCAAAGTTGACAGCACGGGTCCGGAACCATAATATTCCTTTGCGTCAACGCTTCTTTTGTACCAATTCTATCTTTGAGGATCCTCCAAAACAGAATATTAACTTTGTTTGGGACGAGACGATTCCAAGGCATTATCATCCCATCCGATCTCGGGAACCATTGAAGCTGATCCCTCACATTTGCCACACTAAACATCCCGCTCGCATGTCCTTTCCATCTGACATGCCCCGCCGTGATTTCTATGAGGCTCAAAAAATCCAGCCCAATCTCTTTTAAACCATCGCAGGCCTTCACAATGTTGGCCCAAGTCCCACCAAGGCCTTTTCTAATTGGAATTAAATTATTACCTCCTCTGGTTCGATGTAAGCCATCCACCACACACCTCCACAAGCTGTTTTGCTCCTTACAGTACCTCCACAGCCACTTGGAGATAAGGCACGAGTTCGAAATTCCAAACGGAACAAGCCCGAGCCCTCCTTCTTCAATCGGTTTGGACACCTCTGCTCTACAAACCCAATGAATTACCCGTTTCTCCCCTTGTTTATAACCCCATTAAAGAGGTTTTTCAATTCTCAAGTGATAGGTTTTCTTAAAACAAGTCTAGAGTGTCAAATTCAGTATGCACGGTTGTAATCCCATCTCAGGATGGCTCACTCGGGTATTGGTAATTTTAAATGTCGTTTAAAATTTAACAATGATAAACTAATAAAATATTAAATAAACTAATGTATAGAATAAAAAAAATATATAAATAGAATAGAAAAGTTATTAAGACTCGCGTTTAACATGATTTTGTTTTCCTATGCTACAATAATTGAACCATATTGCATAATTGGAATTGACTAAACATATTTTTATGCTTTGGAATTGTTTGTATGTTGTGTGTCCTTAAATGCAACATATGCATGTATATCTCGAGCTATATTGATTGCTTTTAACGAGCTCTTTGAGAAGTTTCTACAAAGGAAAATGCAAACTTATAAACCATTAACGAGTTTTTCTTGCATATAATTAGTTTTCGAAAGAATATTCAAAATAAATATGTGGAAGGGTAGATGCGATTGTTACAATTTCACGAAATCACGAATAGACTCTCTCAGTATCCAACCTGAAAAAACACAAATGTCTCTATCTATACCACTTTATTCTACATAGTTGTATGGTCTCATCTCAAATATGGATAACCCCAAAGTGGGACCCACCTGCAAAACAAGGGCACGTTTAACCATTAATTTACTTATTGATCAAACGGCAAATACATACATAAGTATAAAATATTTGATGACCAGGGCTGAGAAAACACAACATACTAATAAACACTAGTAAAATATTTTAATAATTTGTTTGTGAAATATCATATAGAATTAAAGGTTTAATTAAACTTTTTGTTCATATAAAATAAAAATAATTTTCAAATTTAGTTAAATATTATTGCATAATCACATCTCTAAATTAATTTCGTTATTATTTTGAAAGTTATCTCAAGAAGAGATAGCAGAAAAACAAATTACATTTAAAAAAAATGGATTGAAAATCCACTCGTTCCAAGTCATATTGACTTTACTATTCCTACTCACAGACCATGTATACGAATATAAAATAATATTATCAAAGAACTCACCGTCCCGTGCTTTATTCAGTTGAAAACTCACGCGATTCCAAAAACTCCAAATACTCAACCAAGAAGTGAACACAATCGCCTTTATCAAATCCCTCTTCACACGAGAAAAATGTAACGCCTCAATTGACTTAACAGTCTCGATTGGAGAATTTGACTGAAAATTATCAATCTCAAACCATGCCACAACGCGGTCAAATACCATAGTAACAACTGGACACTCGCCAAAAAGATGAATGGAATATTCAGTATTAGTCGAACAAAGGGAACAACGAAGAGATTCAATATCAAACCTCGCTTAGATTTAAACCAGTAGGAAGCCGGTCTAAAAGCATCCTCCAAACATGAGTGTTTACCTTTTTAGGAACAAAGCTTAACAAATGAGTTTCAAAATCACCAACCGACAAATAAAAGCGAACTATCCGATTGCAAAGACTTTTAGTCGAAACAAAAAGAATAACCCGAGACCACATATAACTACACAAATAAAACTGTCACTTCCATTTGTAAAGAAGAGACAAGTTCATAGTGTATAAACTACCAAAACCAAGGCTGCCATGATCTTTATTCGCTAGAACGAGAGCCATTTAATCCACTTAGAACAATTGGCATATCATCAACTCCCTAAAAAAACTTTTGAACGGATCGATTTCAACAATTTGTTCACCTTAGAAGGAAGTCAAAATAATGAAAAATATACGAACCCAAAGAACCCAAGACCGACGTGTCAAGAGTTGCACGACCACCAATTAAAAGAAGATTTCGTTTCCATGAGCTTAGTTTTTTCTTGAATCGATTCACAATGGGATCCCAACTAGAAACACGAGCTGTATGGTGTGCGGTATGGTGTATATAAAATTATGACAATTATGAGTTAATTGATGTTTCTTCATTTTTATGCTCTTTTTGCTCCTTTTGTGATTTTTTTCTGGAATACCTTAAAATCATCATTTTTTTCTTTTTCTTTCTACACCACTAAATGGCTTTGTTAAGTATTGACGCGTCATCTAGAACTTGACGTCCCTTGACGAAAGCCGATTGCTCCATACTTATCAACAAATTCAAAATTTTGGCAAGCCTATTTGCTAATAACTTAGCAATAATCTTATATTTTAAGTTAATTAAGCTAATAGGATTAAAACTAGTGACAATAATCTGATTACTAACATTGGGGATCAAAGTTATGAAAGAAGAGTTGCATCCTTTGGGAATCTTACCAATCCAAAAGAATTCAGTCCCAAATTCCATAATATCCAAGGGTAAGGAATCCCAATGACGTTTTACAAAACCATAAAGGAGAAATCACCCGGACCCGGTGATTTATCCGAGCCATAATCCCACACCATTTCTCTCACTTGAGCCAAGGAGGGTTTAACTTCTAGTAAAGTAACTAGGTATGAACTAAGACACTTTAATCTGGAGCCGCTGTCTACATGAAAAATACCCTCAAACCTTTTGAATTTAGCATATTGATATTGAAAAAAATAAAGATTTTAATATCATTAGGATTAGTGACTCAAACCAATTTTCTTTAACACCATGAATACTTAGTTGGCATCTTTATTTTGTTAATGATACCATGAAAATATTTATGGCCGCTTTGATCTACTATTTTATATATATATCTTTGCCTTCTGGTTTTCTCCATAAGATTTTGACTTCTCAACTTCACATAACTTCATTGATATCCTTTAAATTCTTTCTTTTAATCCCATATCAAAATTTCATCAATCATAGCAAGCCCAAGATTCATTTTTCCCCCTCTTCCTTTTTATGAAGACTATTCCATTTATCAATCTCCAATTTTAGAGTTTTGAGTTTTTCCTCAAACCTAACGAACGCATTCATATGATGATTACAGGACTCATTACTCCAAACATCACCAAAAACATCACGAAAATCTTTAAGATACATCCAATAGTTTGAACATTTTGAACGGAATGGCACCAAAATCATCCGAATATTGCCTAAAAACAATTGGTCTATGATTGGATATATTTCTATCTAGAGTCATTACCTCCACGTTAGCGAAACTTTGTAAAATACCATCCGAGAGAAACAATCGGTCCAATTTACCTATTTTGAACGCTCTATGAATTATCAAAACCCGAGAGTATTATTAAGTTTAGGTATTTTTTTTTTTAAACTTTTTCAAAGAAAATGTGAAAAACTAAAAGTCATGAATTATCTATTATATCATCCTCTTTAAATTTTCTACAAATTGCTTCGTAAAGTTTATGTATTTTGTTTTGAAAATTATCGATCTATTTCTATTTTTTTCTTTTGTGAAAAGTACCACATTCTATATGATATGTTTTGAGAAATTGTAAAATTTCCAAACCGCGAGACTAAATCTCTAGTAACGGTTCGGTTTGGTTCGGTTTTAATTTTGAACGATTTGGCTTTGGTGTTTTTTTTATCATAGAGAACTGTTACTAACGGGTTGGCTCCAGTTTGATCTAAAAATCGTCAAAACCGGACAATAAACAACCTAGGACAAACTGTCGTCATCATGATTCTTGGCATCTTTAGCCATCGTGTGATTCGTTTTAAGGCTATCCGTAGTCATAATCACATTTACCTGGGCAAATCAGGACACATGTCATTCTAGTTGGCAAAGGGCTCAATTACTGAAAATAGTGTAGTCATAAATCTCTATAACGCCCCTCTAATTATTACATATTTATATTATAAAAAGCTCACTCAAAATTTTTTATCCAATAAAAAAAAGTAACCAATAAAGTATTGGAATTCGCCAATGGTATTCGGGTTACCGGGTAGTAATTTTAATTTTATTAAAACTCGTTTGTTAGCTATATTTTACCGAATATAGTTTTAGTTGATTAAACCGATTAATCAAATCAAAGTAGCGGAAGCAATATATATTTAATAACAACGTGAAGAACCAATGATAATTAAAACAACAAGATCAAATCATCATGACACACAAACACTAGATAATAAATACATCATTAAATATCTAAACTAAAACAGAGATTAGATATACCTTAGCGGTATGTCAAACAACTGTTCGAGACACTGAGGTTCAACGAGAATATTGCTAGTTAACGAAAACTCACTGGAGAAAAACGGTCCCCGGTTGATCAGGTGATTACAGCAGAAAAATGACACGTAAAACACCGGCAGATAAACGAAGGCTAGGGTCGGCGGTGTAGCGAGGACATTCGGTGGTGGTCGGCACACGGGTATGCGCCCAGTGAGCGGTGTGTCACCGAATGATGGTGTGCGGTCGCAAAGGGGGTGTGAGACCGAGAAGGGTTTGCGGCTAGGGAGACACAACCCAAACCTAGGTAGTTGGCGGCGATAGTGCAGGTCACCGACGAGGGTGCGACAGCGGAGGAGCAGTCGGTGGCGGCTGATCAGCGGCAGCGAGGTAGCCTAGGTTAGCCGGTCACGAGAGGGAGAAGGATTGAGACTGAGAGAGAGATTGTTAAAATGTCTAACCCAAAACCTCAATTATGATCCCTTTATTATAGCCTCCAACCAGTTGTATATAAACTACAACTAGTTTAAGTCCTATGGATTATCCATCCAGGTTTTAGATAATTATCTTTTAAATAATAAATTATTTAAACCATATTTATCCATCCATCACTTTATAAAACTTAATTAAATTAAACGTGTTTATTTAATTAACTTTATATTTTAGAAATAACAATATTATTATTATTTCCACCAAAAATTATTATTAACAAATAATAATAATTATATTCTGCTATTTATTTTTAATAAATTAATATTAAAACGTAATGACTAATTATTATTTATAAATAGTATAAATAATATTGAGTAATCATTTTATTTTCGTAGAACATCTGTTAATTATTTAAGTGTGTTTGGTTCTCATTGCCACCAATGTAACTCTTATTGGTCATAATCGGGTCGGGATAGTGATTTGTCGGGTCTAGACATACAACATCCAACATAAAGAAGGAGAGGGAAAGGGGGGGGGGGGGAGGGGGAGACGCGACACTGGCAACGCCCTTGGCTGATTTTAAGCCCATGGCGCCCCGGAGGGCAGTGTGCGGGACGCTATGAGACGCTATGAGATGGGCAAAACACGCACTACGGATAACCATTGGCCTGGTAATGGTTCTTTTTCTTTTGCATTTTTTTTAAATATGTTAGTTTTTTTTTACTAATTTACTTACTTACATTTCCATTTTCTTTTTACTAAAAACTAGATTTTAAAACCCGGGGGGATGACACGGTCATAAAAGAACATTTATTTTGCTATAATGGTCTGTAAAGAAAACAAAAAAAAAAATGCTTAATAACCCAAACACTTAAAGTATCGTCTATGACGTCAAAACTATGTTACACGACTCTATATATTATATCACCAAATATAAAATAATCAATGATATCACACTATTACTCAACAACAATTACTAAACAAAAACGACCATGTCTGTTAAATCACCAAATATGTATTAATTTTTTTATGTTTAAATCTAAAGATATTAATTTTTTTTAACTGCAAACATTCGGTTACCCGGGGTCTCATCATGACAAACGATTTTACCCACAACACGTTGTGACCACACTATTACTCAACAACAATTACTAAACAAAAACGACCATGCCTGTTAAATCACCAAATATGTATTAATTTTTTTATGTTTAAATCTAAAGATATTTTTTTTTAACTGCAAACATTCGGTTACCCGGGGTCTCATCATGACAAACGATTTTACCCACAACACGTTGTGACCACAGTCCGTGCGAGTAACCATCTACCAAAGGCAAACGATGCACATCTATCTCAGAGGAATCCCACTGTTCAAAGGCCCAATGTGATTCACCTCTATAATATTTTACATTTTTGTGTCATGTGAGATTTTAACACTTAACCTCCATATTAGAAAGTAAAGGGATATTCAATCCACTAAATAAATTCCACCAGATAGAATTAAAATAATCAATTAATTTTTCACTTGTATCACGTAACGTCAACCGAGACTGCCGTGTGTGTGGCTTCATTGCCTATCGGAGTTTTTTTTAACGGCAAATTTGGATCACTGACGGGGACATTACACCACCTACCCGATCATCTCCAATCCTCATCAGGAGGAAACTCACCTCTGGTAAGAAAAACCCCTGGCTCAACTTGTAACCCCCAATTTTTTAGACTTTGTTATAAGTGGAACTTGAACACAAGAACTTCAATTTAGAGGTTATATACATTTGTCACTAAGCTAAGCTAGTGGGTGTTTGTATATCGAAGTTATTGTTCAAAACAGGTTTGAAATTGTTATATTATGGGGAATGGACTTGTTTTCTAGAACATTAAATATTGGACAACATAGTTCCAAGAAAAGAGGCTAGACCAAAATTAGAAAATGAAATGAGGGTCCAGGGAGGTGTACAATAAGCACGTGGTATCTCGAAGGTGAGGAGAGAGGAGATTCAGAAAAATGGAGGAGAGAGGAGATTCAGAAAAATGGCATGTGGTATCTCGAAGGAAGAAGGTCTCTGAGGGTGAAGGGAAATCGTTCTTCATTAGCGGTTTTCCCGACGGAACGACGAAGGGAGAGATTTGGTTGGCTTCTAAAGATCTGGGAATCGTTTCCGACGTCTACATTGCCAAGAAAAGGAGGTATAACCGAGAAGCTTTTGGTTTTATCCGATTTAAAAGAGTGGCGGATGTTCAATGCATGGAGAGGAGACTTAATAGTCTCTGGATTAATGGAAGAAAAATTTCAGCAAACCTTGCAAAGGTTACTAAAAACAAGGTAAATAAGGAAAGGGAGGTGCTTCCTAAGCCACTGGTGAACCAAGGTCCTAAGGTTTGGGTTCAGAGAAAGGAGTCAGTTGCATGCACTAAGGAAGGAATTTCGTTCAAGGACATGGTAACGGGGGAGGTTGGAAATCTCGAGGGTAAGGAGAAGACCATGAGAACGATCCCGTTGCCGGAAAACGGTTCAGACTACCCGGCAACGTTCTTTGGAAGAGCGCTGTTGGGGGAAGCCAAAGATGGGGTTAAGCTGTGTAATTTCAAAGCTGTTTTGAAGGAAGGAGTTAGATCGGGATATGACGTTACGTTTGTTGGGGGATTGCATGTGCTGCTGGTGTTCAACGACAGAGAAAGTGCGACGTCGTTTCTAAAGGAAAAAGAAAAGGGATGGTCGGAGTTTTTCAAAACCCTAGAGGTCTGGGTAGGACAAAGTTTTGTTAGATCCAGGTTCGTTGAATTGAACATTCTGGGGCTTCCTCTGCACCTCCGGGATGACTCATGCTACGACGCTATTGCCTCAGATTTTGGGAGAATAATTCGGCCGGCTCAATCTTCTTGGCTATCGGGAGATTGTAGTAAGGGGACGGTTACGATCCTGTCTTCGTGCTGGAAGAAGATAGAGGAAGTCATAGCGGTAACCTGGAAAGGAGAGGTGTTCTCGGCCCAGGTTAAGGAGGCAAACTCGGAATGGTCACCGGAGTTTGTGGAAGAAGAATCGTTTCCGGTTCAGAGGGAGCCGGAAGGTTCAGAGAGAGACGAGGATGGGGAAAGCTGGGCTGACGAGGAACGTGATGTTGTTGACACGTGGGACAACGACATTGGGAATTTTGAAGGTTTGGGGGGAGGAGCCACCCTAAACAATGATGATATTGCTTCCTCCAATTGTGGTGGAGATACGTATCGGTTGAAGGAACCCCCTGAAAAGGTTACGGCTGATGCTATTCCCCAGGTATCTCTACGTGATTCTATGCAGGAAGATTTAGTGGGCCAGAGTAATCTCTTAAATGGGCCTAGGGTGGGTGTTGGGCTTGAAGTTACAGAAAAACGGGCCCAAAAGGAAAAATCGTTGGATCTTAATGAAAGGGGATCAATGGGCTCTTATGAGTCCATAGTTCCTTTCTCCTTAGCTTATGTGGAAAGTGCCAGGTTGAGGGGGCTCGAATTCCGTCGTCAAAGGGATAACGAAGAAGGAGATCCGGAGGTTAATCAAAATTTTGATGTCAGGGAAAGCCCGTCGCCGGCCAGAAGTGTGTCGGGTTTCCGTCCTGGAGGAGATGGTGGATCCCCCAGGGTTAATTCGGTGTCATCTGATGGTAGTCGGATCAGAGATGAAGCTGATAAGATGATGGAGATTGGGCGTTGTGTGGGCTTGAACTTTTCGGCTTGTGAAGACAGGATCCCGGAAGTGGTGGCCAAGGCGATTAACAAAGTTGTTATTTGATGGATCTTCTATGTCTTAATTGCAGGGGGATCCGGGAGGATTCCAAGGTTATTTGGTTAAATGACCTCAAGAGAAAGTTTCGTTTCAATTTTATGTGTGTTCAGGAAACAAAAGCGCCTGTGGTTGATGAGATCCCGCTGTCCAGAATTTGGGGAGGAACTGATGTTGATTGGAGAGCAGTGCCTGCTAGGGGAAATTCGGGTGGTATTCTCTCCGCGTGGGATCCCAAGGTGTTTGCTTATTCCTCTCACGTTTCCAATCCTAACTTCCTTTGTGTTTCTGTGGTTATGATTGGGTTCGATATTGATCTTAATGTGGTTAACGTTTATGCTCCTCAATCCCGGGGGGAGAAAAAGAACTTATGGAACGATATTCTGAGGGTCATGTCCGGAAAACAGGGCTTCTGGGTTGTGGCAGGTGATTTCAACGTTGTCAGGTCCCCGGAGGATAGGCTGTTTTCTCAGTTTCATGCTGGGAGAGCGGCTGATTTTAACGAGTTTATTGATGAAGCGGGGTTTAAAGAGTATGTTATGGGAGGTTCGAAATTCACTTGTTCTTATGGCAACGGTAAAAGTTTCAGTAAAATCGATAGGGTTTTGGTCTGTGACGGGTTTCTTAATAAATGGCCTAATGGTTCCTTAACTGCTGCTCCTCGGTTGTTGTCCGATCATAGCCCGTTGGTGCTGAAAACGGCTGACCTGGATTTCGGGCCTACGCCTTTCAAACTTTTTCATTCTTGGTTCTCGAAGCCTAGTATGGAGTTGGTGGTGAGACATGCTGTTGCCGGTTTCCAAGGGTCTGGTAGACCAGATTTGAAACTGGCTTCTAAACTTAGGAGGGTGAAAGAGTACTTAAAAGTTTGGAACATGGAAGAGAAGAAATGGGATAATAAATCAAGGCTGAGTTTAATTGAAAGGCTGAAAGGTTGGGACGAATTATCGGAATCAAGAACTCTCTCAACGGCTGAAAACGATGCCTGGGCTGCTGCGAAGTTCGATCTGTTGTTGCTGGACAAAAGGAATAAAGAGGACCTTGCTCAAAAGAGTAGAATTCGTTGGGCGGTGGAAGGAGATGAAAATTCTGCGTTTTTTCATGGTTTGTTCCGCTCGAGATGTGCGGTTGGGAGAATTAACGGATTGAATATCGAAGGGGAGTGGGTTTCTTCTCCTGCGGCGATTAAAAAAGAAGTTTTCGAGTTCTTTTCTAAGAAGTTTGAGAAGGAGGATCGGCCTTCTCCTTCCTTTATATGTCCAGGGATCAAAAGGCTGTCGGATGCTCAAGGGGCTGGCCTTATCTCGCCGTTTACGCAGGATGAAGTCAAAGATGCTGTGTGGGCTTGTGGGGGTGAAAAAAGCCCGGGGCCGGATGGCTTTTCGTTCAGGTTTCTTCGTCACTTTTGGGACATTTTTCAGCTGGACTTCATGAATATTATGGAGGATTTCTACGTTTCTGGTTCGTTTTCTAAGGGGTGCACTTCTTCCTTCATTTGTTTGATCCCCAAGGTTAAGGACCCGCAGAATTTAGGTGAGTTCCGGCCTATATCCTTATTGGGGTGCATCCCCAAAGTGGTGGCTAAGATCCTCGCCAATAGAATGAAAGGGGTTATGGACACGGTCGTGTCGGAGCCCCAGATGGCTTTTATAGCTAACCGTAGTATCTTAGACGGTCCTCTGATTATTAATGAAACGATTGGTTGGTTAAAAAAGATGAAAAGAAAGGCCCTTTTGTTCCAAATTGATTTCAACAAGGCATACGATTGCCTTGATTGGTCTTTCCTCGATAATATGCTTTCTCAAATGAATTTTCCGCCCAGATGGAGGCTTTGGATTAGAGGTATTCTTGGAGCCTCGAGATCTTCGGTCCTTGTTAACGGGTCGCCTACGGAGGAGTTTGATTGCGGAAGAGGCTTAAGGCAAGGAGACCCGATTTCCCCTTTCCTTTTCACTATCGTTATGGAGGCTTTTCATTGTGTGATGGAAAAGGCTAAAGAGTTGGGCATTTTTCATGGGGTGAGGCTTCCTAATGAAGGTCCGGAGATATCTCATTTATTTTTCGCCGACGATGTGATGTTAATAGGCGAGTGGTCCGTGGCTAACTTCCTTAATATGAGGAGAATTCTTTGGTGCTTCTTCCTTATTTCCGGGCTTCAAGTTAATTTGAAAAAGTGTGGTATTTTTGGGGTTAATGTGGAGTTTGAAGCTGTTAAAGAGGGGGCTGATTTTCTGGATTGTAAGATCCTTTCCCTTCCGTTCGACTATTTGGGTTTGTTGGTAGGAGCGAATATGAATTTGGCTAAGCATTGGGGTAAGGTGGTCGATATTTTTAGAGCCCGGTTGTCGTCGTGGAAAGCTCGGAGTCTCTCTTTGGCCGGAAGATTAATTTTAGTGAAATCGGTGTTGGAAAATCTCCCGGTTTATTATTTCTCTCTTTATAGGGCCCCGAAGAAAGTTCTTGATTCTCTTGAAAAAATTCGTTTTAATTTCCTTTGGGGGGGAGACCTTGATGGATCCGTTAGAAAAATCCATTGGGTGGCTCGGGAAAAAGTGCTCCGGCCTTTTGAAAAGGGTGGTCTCGGTTTGGTGTCTCTTGAGCTCTCTAATCTTTGTTTAAACGCCAAATGGATTTCGAGATATTTGATGGAACCGAATAGATTATGGAGAAGGGTCATAGATAGTGTCCATGGAAATAGAGCTCCTTTCTTTGGGGTGCCTAGAAGTCCGAATATTAGTAGCGTCTGGAAGAATATTCACAAGTCTAAGGTTATTTTTGAAGAAAGATACATGGAGTTTCAGCCTCTGTTTCAGTCTAGCGAGGGAGTGTGGAGCTGGGTTGGTAATGAAGATCTGTTTTTCTCTGTTAGAGGGCTGCGTCTGCTGGCCCAGAATCATTCCCTGGAAGACGTCGAAGACTGGAGGACTCAGCGTTGGAAAGGGCTACCTGGGAAAGTTAACTTTCTGGTTTGGCGTCTTGCGTTGGACAGGTTGCCTACCAAAGTTCAGTTGCAGAGGAGAAACATTCCGCTTCCAGATCAGTGGTGTGCTTTCTGCGGGGAGACAGATGAAACAGCGGAACATTTGTTCTCTGGATGTTCGTTCTCGAGCTATGTGTGGTCGATTGTTGAAAGCTGGATCAGAGGCCCATCGATGCTGTTTTTTTCTGTTAAAGACATCGTGTTTACCGATAAGGATTTGAGAAAGGGTTCTATCGTTGAGCAAGCTAGAAGGGTTGTGGTTTTGGCGGTTGTTTGGTGCTTATGGATTGAAAGAAACAAGATTGTTTTTGAAGGAAAAAGTGCTTCGCGGGAGAGGGTTATTAGAGAAATCAAATCGTCAAGTTTCTTATGGTTTAAGTTTCGTTGCAAAAGGTTCGGTGTTAGTTGGGAGGATTGGGTTTCGTTCACAATGTAATGTTTTCTCTTTTCCTTGTTTGTAGTTGTTTTGGGCCGTAGCGTCTTGCTACGGTGCCTTGTTTTAATGAAGCCGTTCAAAAAAAAGAAAAAGAACTTACGAGTTCCAAAATTCTAGGAGAAGGTCCCCACATGATTTTCCAACCCAAACAAAAATGTGAAACATGGTAGTTCTCTCTTTCTTTGAGTTCATGATCATTGGCGATAGAAGGGACCCGGGGTGTTCTTTTTTTTTTTTTGAGATAATGACATTTTCAAAGGGGTGTTTTCTTTCATTTTTTTACTGACAAGGTAATTTTATAAAAAGAACCGGGAATAGCAAGATGCTATAATTGTAACAAAGTGAGGAAAAAATTACATCAACACGGCTAATCCATCACACACCTATTGTTCTTATTAGAGATCCATAAATAAGAAAGTTATTGAATTTCCACCAAAATATAGCTAAATCTCACATTTCCATCATTAAAAACATTGTCATTCCTAGCTTTTCATAAAGCATTAAAAATATTGTCATTCCTAACTTTTCATAAGCATCAAATTGTAGTGTGAAAAATATAGGTAAATGCTTTTTTACCCATTGAGGGTTAAAACCCGACAAGAACTTGAGAAGACGACACAAACTCAAACATGATATATAACCGAATACGTGTGTGAAACACATGAACCTGCATATAATCTAAGATTTTACGGGTGACAAAAAAACGTCACATTTAGCATGAAGTTAAATTACAACAAAAGATACAAATGTCATATAATAATTTAATATATAACAATAACAAGTAAATATGAACTCTTGTTGCGACTATTTGTGTATTTATGTTATTCATGCGACAAGATGCAAATAGTAAATCTGGTTACATTTAAACTATAAAATTTGATTTTCGTTTATGTAGAGCATGTTCAAATTCCAAACCTTAAAT
>JBCNJP010012630.1:0-13539 GCA_039602395.1 Deinandra increscens subsp. villosa | reverse complement strand
TGGTTTGAGTGTGACTTTACAAGCTGTTGCTAACGTTGGTTGGGACAGGTTGTTTGGTCCCGGCGTTTTTTCTGCTGCTCTGTGGCTCGCAGTTTGAGTTGGTTTGTTTGAGTATTTGATGGGTGACGACATGTCTGGCTGGAAGATGGTCAATCGGAGGACAAGGAAGCAGGTGCTTGGAGGTGGGAGAGGGGAGTCCTGTAAGGACTGGATTTCTTATTATGTTTCGAAGTTGCCAGAGGGGTGCTCAAGAAGTGATCTCGAAGCGGAGTGTGGTCACTTTGGCAAGGTTGAAGACGTGTTCATTTCAAGAAGGAGGAACAAGGCTGGGGATATCTTTGGGTTTATCAAGTTTTCAGGGGTTAAAGATAGATGGGAGTTAGAAAGGGTGCTGGGGAGGATAAGGATTGGTCAAGCTAGAATCTCTGTGAATCTTGAAAGGTTTGATAGAGAGGGGGTTCCCATTGTGCTGTCCTCTTGCTCAGCGAAGACGATCGGGCCTGAAAAGAATCTTGGGAAGGCTGAGGGGAGGGCACAGGCGGTGCCGTTTGGTAGGGTAAGGGGTGCTCCGGCGTCGTTAGGATTGTCGTATGCGGCGGCTGTAGCTAACGGAGGTGGGGAAGTGAATGTTCTGAACCTGGGAAATTTGGTCCTTCCTAAGGTGACGGAATGGTATGGGTCGTCTTTGCTGGGGAGAGCTGCTGACTTTTGCCATCTCTGTGACATGGACAAGATTCCTGGGAATGAAGGTTTTGGTGAATTTAAGGTGCGATATCTGGGAGGTTTCAACGTTTTGTTGTCTTTTCAGAATCCTGGGAAGGCTGAGGATTTCTTGGATGATTCTGATCGCTGGGCGGGGTGGTTCTCCAAGCTGTCGGTGTGGAGGGGTCAAGCTTGTGGGCCGGAAAGAATCGCTTGGATTAGGATTTTTGGTGTTCCTCCTATCCTCTGGGATGGTCTGGTGTTCAACCGGATTGGGGAGCGGTTTGGTACGGTGGTTTTTAATTCCTGCGCCGATGACACCGACGGTATTATGAACTGGTCAACGGTGGGGCTGCTGGTTGATAAGCCGGCGCGAATCGATAGTACGTGTACCCTGGTTTGGAATGACAGACGTTTCGTTTGTCGGGTGTCGGAGTTCGGGGAAGATTGGGTGCCCAATTTTATTAGTTCGATTGCAGAAAAGTTCGTCGGGGAGTCGGTGCCGACTATCCGGTCAGTGGTGGAAAGGGCGCCGGAGAAGGAAGTGATCGGCGGGGAAAAGGTGGTAGAGGAACAGTCGTGCATGGAAGGGTCTCGAGAAGAGGATTTGGGAGTTCCCAGGGCGGCGATGGTGCATGCTGGTGGGGTCCAGGAGCCTCAGTCTTTGGGTGGGCCGGCCCAAGAGGTGTCTAAAAATTGCGAGGCCCAGGTGGAGGAACCTGGTGAAGCCCTTGTTGCTGAGTCTGGTTCTCCTAACCCATCTCACGACTCTGGTGGGCCATCTTCTGTCTCCTTAGATCTGAACTCCCCCCCTGGTAGATCTAAAAGAATAAAAGGTAAAAAGAAGAGTGGGAGGTCTAATTCCCAGCGGATGGAGGAGGATTTAAGGTTGGCGAACGAGGTCATCGATGACCTTAGTGCTAGAGCGATCAAGGAAGCTGCGGCGATTGCTAGTCTTGGCGTCAGTAAACCAGGTGTGGAAACAAGGAGTATGACGACGGCGCAATTCAAACAAAGGGGCAGGACGCGTTCGGATGTTGGGGATGAAGTGGCTAAGACGGTGGAAGTGGCGAGTATGGTAAATATTGAGCTGGGTGATTTCCAGGAGTTGGTAGCCAATCAAATTTTGGAGGTGGAGTCAGATGAAGATCTGTGATGGATTTGGTTTCGGTTAATATTCGGGGGATTGGAGGGACCGATAAGTGGTCTTGGCTTTCCAAGATTATTTCCAAAAATCGTGTTCAGTTTCTGTGTTTGCAGGAGACCAAGATGACGGATGGGGGCCGGATTCCGTTCCATCGGATTTGGGGTCGAAGAGGGGCTGCTTCGGATTGGGTTAATTCCAGTGGTAGGTCGGGTGGATTGGCGTGTTCTTGGAACCCTTCGGTGTTCTTGGCGAATGAGGTGGTCACAGGGGATCGGTTTATGATGGTGGCTGGTATGGTCGTTGGTTCTAGAGTGCCCATAAATGTTGTCAATGTTTACAGTCCCCAGGATGCGGGTGGCAAAAGGAGGCTGTGGGATTCTCTGAAGGAGCTGCGGTGGTCCAGGCTGGGGCACTGGATATTTGCTGGGGATTTTAACGAAGTGAGGGAGAAAGACGATAGATTATTTTCCGAATTCCACCAAGCTGGGGCGGATGCTTTTAATGCGTTCATTGACCAGACTGGGCTGTCGGAGTACAATATGGGGGGTTTGCGATTTACGTACTCGCACGGGAACGGTAAATCGTTTAGTAAAATTGACCGGGTGTTGGTGTGTCACGGATTTAAAGGGCGATGTCCAGGGGCATCGTTAATTGCTCTTCACAGATTATGGTCGGATCACGCGCCTTTGCTCCTGAAATGTTGTGCGGCTGACTTTGGTCCGGTTCCTTTCCGTTTTTTCTCTTCGTGGTTCAATGTCGAAGGGCTGAGCGAGGTGGTTGAAAATGCCGTTAGGGGTGTGGGAGAATCGGTGGAGCCTGATGTTTTATTGATGACCAAACTTAAAGCGGTGAAAGGTGGGATCAAGACTTGGAAGGCAAAAAAATTCAAGGATCTTTATGGGAAGAAAGAGGAGGTGGAATTGGAGTGTCAATTTTTTGATGAAATTAGCGAGGTAAGGCCACTGTGTCAGGAAGAAATGGATGAATGGGCTGTTAAGAAAGCTTGGTTGCATGAATGGGAGTACAATAGACTTAATGATATTAAAACCAAGGCTAGATCGAAGTGGTGTGTTGATGGGGATGGCAACTCGGCATACTTTCACGGTTTATTGAAACAAAATTTGGCTAGGGGGAGGATCAATGGGCTGCTAATCAATGGCAGGTGGGTTTCTGACCCGGCAAGAATTAAAAAAGAGACATGGAGGTACTTTAAAAATCGGTTCTCTTCCCCGGTGTGTAGTAGACCTGTGATGCAATGTGACGGGCTGAAGTCAATATCGGTGGCCGATGGTGAGAGGCTGATTGCTCCGTTTTCTAGACAAGAAGTCAAGGAGGCGGTGTGGATGTGTGGGAGTGAAAAGGCCCCGGGGCCCGATGGTTTTAACTTCGGATTTTTCAAACGTTTCTGGCACCTCTTTGAAGACGACTTCTACAATATTCTTTCTCGCTTTCATTCCAAAGGCGAGTTTAGCAGAGGATGCGGGGCCTCGTTTATTCATTTAATTCCTAAAAGAAGGGATCCCCTTACGTTGGATGATTATAGGCCAATAAGCCTAGTGGGGTGCATTAGCAAAGTTATCTCGAAGGTGATGGCAAACCGGTTAAAATCGGTGATCGGTAATGTGGTGTCTGAAAACCAAATGGCTTTTATTGCTAATAGAAATATTGTCGATGGTCCCTTAATCGTAAATGAATTATTATCTTGGAGTAAAAGGGTGGGGCGTAAGATGTTGCTCTTCAAAATTGATTTCGAGAAGGCTTATGACTCGATTGATTGGGGTTTTTTATGCTCGATGTTGGAACAAATGTGCTTTCCTGCAAAGTGGTGTGAGTGGGTTAAAGGGATTCTTCGTGCGTCGAGGATGTCGGTTCTCGTGAATGGGTCACCAACTTTGGAGTTATCAATGTTCTAGGGGGTTGAGGCAAGGAGACCCGCTGTCGCCGTTCCTCTTCGTTATCGCCATGGAGGCGTTTTCTTGGATGATGGATAGGGCGGTGAGAAATGGGATTTTTCATGGTGTTAGTACTCCCAATAACGGGCCTGTCGTTTCCAGCCTGCTTTTTGCCGATGATGCTTTGGTTTTGGGGCAGTGGTCGGTTCAGAATGTGGCCAATCTTGTGAGGATGTTAAGGGCGTTTTTCGTGGTTTCTGGCCTTCGCATTAACGTGTCCAAATGCTCTATGAGCGGTGTCAACTGTGATGAGGCAGAGATAACAGAGTGCGCCAAGATGGTGGGATGTAAGAAAGGGGTTATACCATTCACTCACTTGGGTTTGACTGTTGGTAGCAACATGAACAGGGTCGGTGGCTGGAAACCCGTGTTAGATATCGTCGAAAGCAGGCTCTCTACGTGGAAAGCCTGGTCGCTCTCCATGGCGGGCAGGCTTGTTTTGTTAAAATCCGTGTTGGATAGCATCCCCATATACTTTTTCTCTTTGTTTAAAGCTCCGGCTAAAGTGTTAAATCGGTTGGAAAGCTTGAGATCCAACTTCCTGTGGGGCGGACGTACGGAGACTCGGAAAATCCACTGGATCAAAAAGGAAGAGCTTATGCTTCCTGTTAGAGACGGTGGTTTGGGGCTTATTTCGTTCAGAGTGAAGAACTTATCTCTTCTAAGCAAATGGCTGTGGCGTTTTAAGGTGGAACCGGAGAAGTTGTGGAGGAAGATTATTGTGAGCCTGCACGGAGAATCATCGTCGAGAGGGCTGGTTCCGGTTAAAAAGGGGTGCGCCGGGGTGTGGAACAACATTTCGAAGGTTGAAACGGAGGCCCTTAAACTCGAAGTGAGGCTGGACGCTCTGCTTGTGTTGGAGGATGATCAATGGTGTTGGAAGGGAGATTCCGGAGGAGCCATGTCGGCTAAGAGTGTGTCGTCTCTATTGATGGTAGCTGAAAGGTGTCAACCGCTGATGAAGTTCATTTGGTGTGATCTCGTTCCTCCGAGGATTAACATGTTTTGTTGGAGAGCGAAGAGAGGCAGGCTTGCTACGAATCTGGGCTTGGCCAAAAGGGGAGTTATTGACTCGGCGGAGTGTCCGTTATGTCACGCGGCGGAGGAGTCGGAGCAACACTTGTTCACAGGTTGTGAAATCTCCTCGTGGGTATGGAGTTTGGTTCTGCAGTGGTGCAAATGTCCCAGTATTCCCTTTTTCGATATTGGGGACTGTTTTGTTGACATTCCTTGTGCAAAGCCCTCCAAATCCAAGGTGTTTCTTCTTGATGCGGTGTTTAGAACGACGCTATGGGCTATTTGGCTTAGTAGGAATGAGATGGTGTTCAATGGGAAGAGGGTGTCGGTGTCCAAAATTGTTTCCGATGTCAAGTCTCTTTGTTTCTTTTGGGTCAATTGTAGGGCCAAAGGGTGGAGTTTAGATTGGGAGGAATGGTGTAAGTTTTCTTTCGTTTGATGTTGTAACTTTTTGGGGCCGGTCGTAGCGTCTTGCTGGCCGGTTTTCCCTGTTTTTATTGAAGTAGCTGTTCAAAAAAAATTTAGTTTCATTCCATTGGCTCAGTATAGGTTAATTCCATCATTTTAACTCATTCTCTTCATGAAATATATCAAACTTATTATAATTAACATATTTTATACACGCATTAGTGTATTTAGATGAAAAATAATATTTATCAACTTACCCTAGAATCTAGATACCTAGATTAATTAAATTTTTGCATGATCCCAACAACATATCTTCAATACCCTGCGAACCAATATTATTAGGTAAAACATAAACTTGCGTTGGGCAGATGGCCTTTAAGGGGGTTAAAGGCACAAGTGAAAGTTATATTCAAACCTAAGATCTCAACCATAGAGACTCAGCAGTATACCACTGTGGGACCCCCTTATTGAATGTTTATAATGTTGTTGAAAATTGTGAGATTCATACCATCCGGTTCCAAGTGTTTCAAGACAATGATCTTCTAGATTTTTTCTTAATGACCAACATTGTTGTCCAAATTTATTTCACATTCTTTTTTTTACATCGAAATATAAGATAAACAGTTGACAGGTTGTGCCAATTTCATTTCACACCCTTCTAGTCCTACCTTGTGAAAGTTCAATCTTCTGCTCACTTCAAGGATCAGCGGGCCTATGCACTTAACGTTTTGATTGGCAAAATGGCTTTAGTATCCATCATTTCTTTTGTTAGTACTTTTTTACTTTCTGATTATTCTCAATTTGGTTGTCCATACTTGTTGCTAGAGAAGGATTTGCCGAAGGGTTCAAGAAACCCGAATTCTTTTTCAGAGTAGCTAGAAAGCTGATAATACATTAACAGAAAAAAGTTAAAGAATTATATCGTGTTAACAAAAAGTCAACTTATGGATAATGTCAAAGGGTGATTATATATTTTTACGTGGCTAGTGGTTTATGGTTGTCATACGGTGACAAATGTAATAACCGTCAAAATCTCATGTCAACACTTTACTTTGACTAAGCCATTTAGTCTTATCACTCATGTTTGACTTAATTTGGCATAAAATAGGTTGTTAGTATGCATGGTTAGCCAATTTAAAACGACAACTGTGATAATAAATTTATATATGTTTATGCCCAATGGGTAGAATTTGAAAGTATTTACAAAATTATTGATTTACTATTTTGTATGAATTTTTATAATGACTCATGATAATAGTTATAGTGTTTGATCAACATGTTCACGTAAAGTAAATGCATATGTAATCCAGTTACCAAAATGATTTTCCAATCATGTTTACCTTTTATTTATAAACACCTATGAATTCACCAATATTATTATTGACTGTTTTCAAACATGTTTTCTTAGGTAACTAAGATGCTGCATATGCGTTTGCATCAGGGTCCACTTGCATTTGGGGACCTCACATTCAATTCATGTCATGTCTTAAACAATCTGTTATGCTTTCGCAAACTACTTTGACAATGATGTAAAACGTTTATTTTATTTTGTTTTATTCAAATATGACATGACGGTTTACCTTATCAAAATTCACTTAGAGTCATTTAATATGATTGTGCGTTTTGATTCATGACGCCACGACCCTGCGGTGTTGATTGCAGTGGTTGATATGTGACAACAACATTGAAAGTTCTTTCTAAGGTGCTGTTTGTTTTTGCTTAATACATCTTCAGGGGAGGCTATGTCTGCAGGCGCGCAGACATATGTCTTGAAGACTGTTTGTTTTATTTTCTTATGAAGATCTTATTTAATCTTAAAACCTCTTCAAAAAAAAGCTTATAAACATTGCTTATTTCATCTTCACACTAAAACTCACAAACTTAAAAACAAAAGACCCACCACCCCACCACCACCACCACCACCACCACACCACCACCATCCCGCCACCACCGCCGCCACCCCATCACCGCCGTCGCCCCGCCGCCGCCGCCCCCGCCGCCGCCGCCGCCCCAACCACCACCCCGCCGTCACGCCACCGCCCGCGCGCCACCGCCGCCCCCGCCGCCGCACTCGCCGCCGCCACCGCCGTCGCCGCCACCACGCCGCCGCCGCCGCCGCCACAACCGCCGCCGCCCCACCGTCACCCTACCGCCACGCGCCACCGCCGCCCCCGCCGCCACGCTGCTGCCCGCCGCCGCCCCCGCCGCCGCTGCCTGCCGCCGCCGCCGCCGTCGCCGCCGCCGCACGCCGCCGCCGCCACCGCTCACGCCGCCGCCGCCGACGCCGCCGCCGCCGCCGCCGCCGACGCCACTACCGCCATCACCGCCGCCGCCGCCGCGCCGCTAACACCGCCGCCGCCGCCGCCGCCAACACCGAACGCCGCCCCCGCCGCCGCACTGCCGCCGCCGCCGTCGCCGCCGCCACCGCCGCCACCACCGCCACCACCACCGCCACCGCCACCACCACCGCCACCACCACCACCATCACCACCCCAACCACCACCCCACCATCACACCACCGCGCACACACCACCACCACACGCCGCCGCCGCCCCCACCACCGCCACTGCCGCCGCCACCACTCCCGCCACCACACTACCACCACCACCACCCCCGCCGCCACACTACCGCCATCGCCGCCCACACTGCCATCACCACCACCGTCGCCACCACCACACCACCGCCACCACCACCGCCACCACCACCACTACACCATCACCACCGACACCACCAACACCACCAACACCAACGCCACCACCACCGCCGTACCACTACCACCACCATCATCACCGCCACCACCACCACCACTAGGCTCTAATATAAATCTTAAACCGTTTACAAAAATGCATGTCTGTTGTAGTGTTATTGTCATCTGATCTTCTTGCCTTCAAGAAGTACACCTACATGGATGCAATTCATTTCCTAAGCTAGCTGTCATTGCTTCCATAATTTCCCTATATGTAAAAAAATCTTAAATTAAATCACAAGCTCATCAGTCCAAAAACCTTTTTTCCAGTTTTTTATGTATTAATTATTATTAAATTTTTTTTATATTTGAGATTTTTCTTGATATGAGTTTATATCATGATTTATTTTAGTATTTTATATATTTTTATATACGTTTTGTAGATGTGACAACTTCGACCCATTTTCTTATAAACATGTCAATCTGGTTTATTTCTTATCTATGTATAGTGGTTTATTTCTTATCTATGTATAGTGACCGTTCTTTGTTAAGATTAAGTTAAATGTGTTGAAAGTTAGCTACATTTTTAAACATTCATGACTTTCACAAACGACATTAATTTTTAAAAAGAATTACACCATAAAAACGAACGTTTTTTATCTTTAAAACGCGTATAGTGTTGATATATATAAAATTAAAAAAAAATATTCTTTCGATTTTTACACAATATGACACAATGATCTGAACATTTTGACACAATATGACACAATGATGTGATTAATTTTGACACAATATGACATAATGATCTAAACATTTTGACACAATAATCTGAACATGTTGATACAATCAAAAGAGTAATTTTTTTTATTTTATATATAACAACACTATATGTATTTTAAAGATAAAAACGCTTATTTTTGTGGTGTAATTTAAAAAAAAATAATAATATCGTATCTAAGAGTATATAGGTTTAAAAAATGGGGGGAACTTGGTAAAAAGTCAAAAATGCCCGTTAATCTTTTTTTTTTCTGGTCCGGTATGAAATGAACTTATAATCATAGAATCGACTTGATCATCAGATTATAGATTATAAGTTCATAACCCAAGCCCATTACCATTTTGGGCGGAACAGATCTACTAATTCTTTGATTCCAGTTAGTAAGAGGGATCTTGAACTAAGAAATAGACCCTAGAAACTAAAAAAGGGTATCCTGAGCAATTGCAATAATCGGATTCATTGATATTCCTGGTATAGTAGATGCTATCACACATACAATCATACTCAATTCGATGGAATTGTTTGATCTTAAAGGGGATCTTCTATAATTTCGCACGTGAGGGGTTATTTCTTGGTTTCGTCCAGTCATTAATAACTTGATTATTTTTAGATAATAGTAGATAAAAACAACGCTTGTAAGGAGTCCTATTAAAACCAAGAAATATAGGCCTGCCTGCGGAAACTTTGAGCCATAGATGTTCATTTAATTGAAGATCTAATAGCTATGATTCTTTCTTACTCAAACCAAACTTCTTACAATAACCCCTTTTTTATTAATTATATCATTTTCCCAATCCTATATAATACACGGGTATATCAACCTAGTAAATAAATAAATATTAAATTATAAATTCCTCATTATGAGTATGTTAAAATATTACTTTTATATATATATATCTACTAGTTTTTATACCCCGTGCATCGCACGGCTGCGATAAAAATGTTATAGAACTTTTTAAATTGTAATTTAGTAAATTATATTATATATTTAATTTAGTAATTAAATAATTGGTTATTAAATAATTTAGGATGCAATAAATAAAAAGTCGGATATATATATCTAAAACTTTTCTTTTTAAAAGGAAAAGTTTTTTTTTAAATAATTATTTAATTATGTTAGTGATTATCTCTACAATAAATATATTTTATTTATTACCTTGGAAATACAAATAATTGATTAATTATGGTGGTTGATTATCCCTACAATAAATATATTTTACTTATTGTCATGAAAATAAAAATTAATTGATTAATTAGGCTTGTGATTATCCATACAATAAATAATTTTTATTTATTGCCATGAAAATACAAAAACTAAAAATAAGAGGGGATGATTTAAGAGGAAAAATTATTATGAGGTTGAATGTGAGAATGAAATGTGTCCAAAAACTTTCCTTTTATAATAATAGATGATAATGGAATAAAATATTTTATAATACATGTATAATATTTAGTTAAAATATTATTATGAATAAAGTATTATAAGTATTATATTAATGTACTAAAGTATATGCAATAAAATATATTATTTTAATAAAATAATATATAAGCAATAAAAATATTATCTTGAATAAAATATTAACCTTAATACTAAAATTTAGTATTTGGATAATTACCAAATTTAATATAAAAATTTGTATTTTAATAATTAATTATTGGATAATTACTTATTAAAAGTTTAAACTAAATAAACCCTAATATGGAAATTTACTATTTGAATAATTATTTATTTAAACTTAGATTTAATCCAAAAATTTGTGGTGATGACAAGTGTCCTTTTTTACTAATTAAAGTAGGAACAAACTTTTTGTTTATTATATAGTTTAGATTTAGATTTAGATTTAGATTTCTATATATATATATATATATATATATATATATGTATATATGTATATATATATATATATATATATATATATATATCCTTGTAAAAATATCAATTTTTTTTACAACACACTTGTTAGCTCGGTTTTTAACGAGCCGAATCCGAATCCGTCCTGACTAGCTTGAATCGGCTCGTCTACAACCCTGGTCCCCCACCTAAATTAACCTAATTTTTATATTAACATTAAATAATAAAGCTTTGGAAATTAATATTCAAATGATCGATTATATGTATACTGGAGTCTGGACCGGAGACCTGGAGTCTAATCTCTGTCTGTAGAGGTTTGTTCGCTTTTAGTATTTAAAATCGAAAGGCACAGTTCAAACAAGTTGGTCGCGTGGCCTAATGGATAAGGCGCTCGCCTCCGGAGCGGGAGATTGTGGGTTCGAGTCCCACCGTGATCGGACTTTTTTCCTGAACTTTAACATATTTTGGGCCTTCTTTTTTTTTTAACAAAGCTTTGATGGTGGGCCTAGATGTTAACTTCCACTATAAAAATAATGGGCCTTAAAGTTGTAACGCTTTAATATCAACAACTAGGGCCTAACGTTGCATAAAACCGTTTTTTAGTCAAAACTTAATTCATCTCTAATAACGGCCCAGTCATTGATGATTGACCCGTGAGATAACCCAATTAAGTCGCAATAATTATTTGGAGGTTTGATGGTTTTACGACTTGGTTTACGTTTGAAACTTAGTACCACATTGCTCGTATAAACCAAACCAAATCAAACCAAACCAAACCAAACCAATCGTTAAAATTTATTATTTATATTATTTTAAGATGTGAAGTTACGTACAAATATATTACCATATAAACCCAATAGCCAACGGCACAATTTCCAACGCTTAAAAAACATTTGTTAATTAGGGAAATTTTTTTACACAAAACTAACAATTATCAAAAAAACCAAAAAACCAACCATTTTTTTCTCTATAACTTCTTCATATATTAATAATTTTTAAAAGAATTTCACCAAAAAGTCTATAATTTTATTAGCTTTATTTATGGGAAAAAAATTTAATAAAAAGTTTAGTGATTTTCTATTACTAATAGTGTTGCATAATGCATTGTAATTAAAACTTCTTAAAAAGAATAAACTTAACTTAAATATGGACGTGGTTTATGCGAATAATGTAAAAAACAAAGAATTAGCATTCATAAGTCAATTTATATTATTGTTGCATAGTGCATTATTAATTTCAAGCTAAAATCCGAATTTTATTTTATTTTTAAAAAAACTCGAAATTTTTTAAGTTTTTTTCAGTATTCTTAAAATCATGAAAGAAACATATAAAAGTTCAAAAAAATTAAATTTTTTTCTTGGTTTTTTGCAAAATATTGGTTTTCATAAAACCCAACCCTTCTAATTATATAGATTTTTGTTTGCCTATAGAACAAAACTGTAATACAGTTCAGTTGCTTTGCATCCCAGATTTCTACATCAGGACTCATGTTCGAGACCTTTAGGCATCCGTGTTTCCTTTTTTTTCAACTATTTGTTTTTTTAATCGTTTACCATATTTTTAAACTAAGCAGTTGTTGAGCCCATTTTAAGAATAACCCACCATTTCTTTTCTTATTTTAGCTTTAGTTTTCAAATGTTTTTTCCTCCAATTGCTTTTATGTTAGGTGTCTTTCGTGTTGAAATATTAAATAGATCTTCCTCAATTTTAGTTGTTAAATGCATTAAGTTTTATATTCCAAACCCGATTCAATCCCTGAATACTATCGGTCGACTCCTACTCCTCCCTTACACTTATTATTATTTTTTTTTACTTTTTGCCTTCTTTTTTTTAACGATAATGTTTCGTTTGCTGAGCGATAATCTGATGTGCATTTCTTTTGTTGTTTTTTTTATTTGATTTAAACATATGTTATTCTTACATGCTTTAAAATTAAGGGTTCAGAATTAGGTGTTACATGTTAGTGTTTTTGGGTTAAAGCTCTAAGGTAAATGATGTTACATTCTTGATGTCGATACATATTTAGTTATATGTCGAAATACATTTATCAAAAATTTGTGTGTACCAACAGTAATACGGTCGTAATGCGCACCGAAGATATGGTGTTTTTCTTGGTTTTCAGCAACTGTTTGGGGGTTACTTCCTAAGTTTTCATATTTAACTTTCGTATCTCGATTTTCTTTAGGTGTTGTTATAGTAATGCAAGTGTTCGGCATGACCACGTCATGCCTGCTTTGTTTTTGTATTCTTTCACAAGCACAATGAATTTAGAACATAATTTGGTGGTGTAGGGTAGAGTTGTGTAACTTAACTTTTATGTACTAGGCTCAATACTTTGAAAATTTGTCTTATAACTTAAACGTCATTACCCGGTTTATTTTTCTTTTCTTTTTGGTTTTATTTAGTTTGCGTCATAGTAATGCAAATGTTGTGCTTGGGTCAGTAAGTTTTTTTCGTATTCTTTATATAGCGTTATAGCAATTTAACTATTTCTTTTTCCGCATTATCCCATCGCACATATGTATACTATTGCTAACTTTGTACACAAATGTAGGTGGCCAGAATAAATAAAAGGCCACGCATCAGCATATACAACCACCGTCCCTCGAACCCAATAATAATTAAACACACACAAATGACGTTGTATAACATTATTAAAACACTATAAAAAACATTATAATTAAAGAAAGGTCCTTAAAGAAATTAAATTATTAGCCACGACTACCTTGATATGTGCTTTGTTATATATTGTAATAAAAATGGATTGTAATCAAAATAGAATGTTTTGTGTTTTTTTATGCTTTAGTGTTTAGGGTTAAGAATGTCAGTTAAGTGTTTTGACATCGCGCTATTTAACCCAATCACTCAACCATCAATACAACCAGTCGCAACTCCGACCGGTAGAAACTTTAAGTACAACTATAAAAACCATTCAACACCTCTACCAACATAATTATGTGATTAGTAGTAATTGTACAACATTTTTAGCTAAAGACC